>CAEGAE010008214.1:0-25877 GCA_903067095.1 Girardinus metallicus | reverse complement strand
GTCCCGGTGCTCCTTCTGCTTGGTTACTTCTTGCTTGTTGGGATTTGGACAGTGTTCATAGTTGATCGTTGTTTATCATTAATGTATTGTCTTAATTACTATGTTTAATAGTGCAGACAGTTGTGGTTTCTGACATGGGCAACAGATTTACAGCGAACACCTTATACAAGGTAAGAAGATTAACGTTCATATACTTTTTAAGTAAGTATGATTAGAAAGATATCAAATATCGCATTGAGAAGATAGTCTAACCATCAGTAACCATGGAAACAGTGCCACGCCGCAATGTAGCCTAGCAAGTCTTCTGTTCGTTTTTAAGGCTGCTCCGTTTTAAGGGGAAACGCCGTTTATGACATAATGACATAAATCATGTGGTGTGAATTCAGGCAAAGTTGGTAATTTGATCAACACGTCAGGAGGGAGGAGGTTTGGGTCGGTTTGTAAGCTAGCTGTTCAGGGTTCTGTAAATACCGCCGTCTACGAGCCCCAATCAGGTCTGCTACCTTCACAGACAAATTAGCTTGATTCCAACAAGTAGAAACCTGAATAAGCTGACAAAAACAGTTCAATACTCCCAACTCTCACTTCCAATCTACATCATGGCGCATTGAATGATTAAGTGACGTAGTTGCAAAGGGTCAATACTAGGGCATCCCCTTTGTCATGAATGCTGTTTTAACCTAAACAACGTAATATTATCTGGAAGTCGTCTGGCTAATGGCTCAAGGCTTCGTGCTGATGTCTCAGCCTCAAATAAATGCAAATCAGTCTGATTAAAATAACAATACTAATGCATGTGTGTTGATAACTATAGGGAAAAAAAGAGCCGTCATAGCATCCTCAGTAAAATGCTTAGCTCCCCCTTAGCACCTGCAGAAAAACATTTCTAGAGCCGCCACTGGCTAGGTACTCAACAAGTTGTTGCTAGGTAACACAAGTTCCTCAACAGATTGTTGCTAGGTAGCCTAAAAGTGATTTAGCATTGCGCAGCTAAAGCTCAACCTACAGAATGGAATTTGTAAAGTGCTTTGAGATGACATTTATTGTGAAGTGGCGCTACAGAAATAAACTGAACTGAAATTAAATTGAGAAACAGTGAAAAGAAGATAAGCACATATTGCGCTTGATATCATCATAGAAATATTTATCAATCTTATTGACACAAGACTTCCTAACATGGTGCAGCCCTATTGAGTACTAGTTTTGTTGGTTGCGCTACAGTGTTGAAGTGGTGCTTCATTCCTGTAGCATTAGCATGCTAGCAGAGCGGTACTCACTTGCAGCGCTCATGACGTTGCGGCCCAGGGTGTTTGTGTTGTTGTCGCTGCTGCTGCGGCTCAGATTCATGTTGTTGGTGGCGTTGGTGCGGGACATGTTGGGCGCACGGCGGACGAAGGACTCCATGAGGCTGGCCTCCCGCGACGACAGATTGGGGACGCTGGCGCTGGAACTCATTGGGGCCCCGGCGGCCAGCAGGGAGCTGACCGACAGGCGCGTGTTGGCGGCGGAGCACAGTGGTCTCTGGGAGTGGGTGTCTTTGCTGGACGACTCGGACACAGAGCTGACGTCGGGGGAGCTCACACTCACCAGACCCATGGAGATGGCCGTGGCCGGGTCGGTGCCGGCTGCCGCCGCGGTGGGCGAGTGGTGCTCGTCTCCGGTCACAGACATGTCAGCGGTGAGCGTGCCGGAGCTGGACCCTGACCCGCATCCGGCCTCTGCGGCAGAGGACAAAACCACGATGGGCTCTTGTTGGTGACCGTCACAGCCCAGGCCGCCTCCGGTGACCCCTCCGGGCCCCGCTCCTTGGTCCAGCAGCAGGCCCTCTGCTCTCCTCTCCAGCTGCAGGGCTCCTCCGCCGGGCATCCCGGCGGAGGAGCTGAGGCTGATGTCAGAGGACGAGGCCACGCTGCAGACGGAGCTGCTGCTGCCCTTCCTGCTGGAGGAGCTGGCCCCGCTTTTGTCGGGACAGTTATTTTTCACCAGGCTGCTCCAGGAGGGCTGCTGGGAAGACGACGAGGTTGAGGACAACGACGCCGACGTCGTGGTGGTTCCGCCAACAGCTGTTGATGTCACAGAGGGTCCCACCGTGGATGAGGCGGGACCTGAAACAGTGGATGAGACAGGTTTGGGTGTTGGCGCTGTGGCAGCCGACTCAGGGTCATACCCTGGAGCAAGCTTGAGGTCAAACTTCCCTTCAGCGCCCATACGGTAAGAGTTAGAGCATCCGCTAGCATCCCAGGTTACATCAATCCAGCCTGGATGGACAGAGAGATAGGAGGGAGACGGACAGATGGATGTCAGAGAGGCGGCAGAGAGGGAAACAGGGCGAGAGCGGCAGAGGAAGGCAGACAGCGGACAAGCAGCTTACAGTCCTAACAGCTCCACAGTGACAGAATATTACTTCCAACCTAGCTGCACAAGTCAAACAACAGCAACCTGCAGGGACATTCAGAGCTACTTTTATGTATTAGAGGAGTGATTTGGTCAGACTTCCCAGCTAGTTACTGATTTGATCCATGACTGGTTGAGGCAGCATGATGGGCAGAGCCTTCCTGGACAGAGCTGCTGCCGCTGTTCATAGAAAACCTGCTACCAGGCCCGTCACAATAAGCAATCCATCAATTAATTAGTATGATCCATTAAAATGACATCAATAAATGCCATTTCCATGATGTATTGTTTTTCTCTCTTTCTACCAAAAACTGGACAACAAAAGTCTTCAGTCTGGTGCTTTGGTCTCAACTGGCCCTTTTTTTTTTTGAAGAACAATTTTGTTTAGAGACTTCAATATTAATTTTTTTGTTGTGTTTGTTTATTTATTTTGGATATTTAAGATATCTTCCAGTTCCAGTGTTATATATTCATTAGAATTTAAAGTTTATTGATCTCTGAGAATGTGTTATGCATTATTCTGCCGTTACCGTTATATTACTTCAAAATGGTCTCAAAACAACAACATTATCGCTTATTGCAATAACTTCTGGGACAATTTATCATCCAGCAATTAACTGGGCGATTCATTTTATTGCTCATTAAAATTAATTTATTTAAACTTAATTCATTGCTTATCGCAACAGGCCTTCCTGATACATTTTTAAGGCAGGTTTTGTCAAATAAGTTCAAAAGGAAATGAGTCATCTTTTCCCTTTCTAAACATGATGTAACAAATGACAGAGCCTCATCTGGTTCAAATTCTGTGAAAAATATTTTAAAAATCTCACAGTACACATCTTTTGCTATCCAGTTATTAATCATAAAAATAGTCAACAGATCAGCTGTACACTGTATTGATCATAGTTTTTTTCCACCTGTCGAATCTTTTGCTGAAATAATCAAGTGTTCACAAAAGGAATACAGATATTACATTTTAGGCAATTAAATGTTTATTTTCTTATTTAAAAAAGAAAATTTGTTTGCATCTTTTTATATATTTCTAACACTGTATAAAAAGCCTTTAGTGCTCCAATGAAAGATCTGCAGAACTTGCCACTTTTTTATGTAATTAATTGATTGTCAGAAAAATTAATTCATAAAATAATCTAGAATCTAATTTAATATATTTTCTACTTAGTATCTCTAAAGCAGTTTTGCTTTTATTCTGAAATAATTTCTGTTTTATGGGCTTTACCTTACAATCTAGCACCCAACATAGAAATAGTTTGCCCTGACAAACTATTTTGTTGCTCCGATTATGTTGTGGATTATAAAAGAAGGTTTCTATCACTAGTGGAGTGACTAGAAAACAATGTGACAGGTACAAAAACAGAAAATAAAATCAGGGGAAAGATATACAATAAATCATTACAGCAAAAAGAGAGAAAATACAATCAAACAGTAATGATCCCATTTATGGAGCTAAAAATATGAGATGTGGAACAAATGGAAGAGCACACAGAGGCAAGTGAAGTTCTCATCATCCCAGTATATGTAGAGATCAGAGGTTCTGCAGTGACAACAACAATAATACCAGTTTCATGGCTTACAATGTGGCCAAATGTGTTTTGAGCTTTTCTAAGTTCTAGTTGACTTTAAAATTAATCTGTCTGCCCCTAAATACAGTCAGAGTCTCAGAAGTAAATTCTCTATGCAACTCTTTGGAAAATGATTGCAGACTGCTGCCGTTTCTGCTCTGACCTGAGAAAACAAAGGATCCTGCTCCACCCAAACTGCTAGTAACTGGAAAAAAGAGGCTAGTGAATTTCTGTCAACATTAGGCAATAGCAGAGAAAAAAAAGACAAGCCAATCTCTGACATCAGACTTGTTGAAGGTAATGCAGGTAGGGAATGAGGAGAAAATGTTTTCAGAATGATTTCTCTCCAGCTGGTTGATTAAAGAGGAATAAACCAGACATTGGCTGGAGGTAGACTGGAAACAAGATGTTTGAGGAGAAAGCTGGAAGGAAACCAGTGCAGGAAAGGAAACGAGTTCACGTGTTTACATCTGCCCACATTCACTCCTCAGGACAGATGCGACTGTTGGCTCATCGCCACTCCTCAACAACAACCTTTCAGACAAAAATGGCCGATCCTAGACCGTCTAGACCGAGGGTTTGGAAATGAGAGTATGTTGTTCTAGCTTTCGGTCAAACGGACACCAACTCACCGTTGTGAGCCTCTCCTGTGACAGTGCCCTCTCCTGGAGGATTTCCATCCTGCTCCCGCCACTTCCAGTCGATACCACGAACGACCCGCGCTCCTGGCACGATGTACTTCATGACCTGAGAGCGGAAAATTCTGCGCTGGCGACGGAGGTTTGCCTCTGCCTCCTTCACAGCTTTACCTGCATTGGGACAAAGGGACACGCTTAGTGGAAACACTTAGGTAAAAAAAGTTGTTGTAAATGGAGCCAATAGCTACAGTACTTAAAGTAATGCTACATGCTAATGCTAACTCTGGTGTGAATCAGGGCCCACCTTTGTCATAACTATAATTTGCCTTGTTTCTCAGTAAGTGGAGTTAACAGGGAGGAGCATCATAGTGTGGGCCGTCTTACAGCATCTAACTGAAGGACTGATGACTGGAGAAACGACTGCAGTCAAAATATTTGGTACCTTTATAGGAGCATAGCATGTTATTGTTTACATCCGAAAATTTCGCACATGAGCACAACGCTGGAAGGCAAGAAGATGTCCATCCAGCAGGTATGGATGGACAGAACTACAACTAGATCTTGTTATCTAGTTGTAGTGTTGATAATTAGTAGCAAAGCACTGCGTCCCTTTTTCTTTTGTAAACCACATATACATTTAATATTTAGCACGTTATGTTGATAACTTGATAGCTAAAGCATGTGGTGCGAGTGATGTCATGTTGCAACGTGTTTGTATAATAACTACTTGAAAAATGAATTATTTAAAAAAAATCTATATAAACAGAGCCATTCATATTGCCCAACTTGTTCCTTTTCCTCTAACAGCAAGGCCACAATGACAGACACACAGGCTTTCCCCAATGAACTGCTGCTGGACGTTTTAAACTAACAAGGTGAGCACAGGGCTGGAACCATTAATCAGATTTATCGTAATAAATTATAAATTGCTTATTGAAATAATCGTCCACTAATCTAGTAATTGATTAATTGTTAACTTGAGTATACAAACTCAAAAATAAACTGATGCTACTCTGAGCTTCAGCAGTCAGCAGCGGGGGCTCACCTAGCTGGTCCTCGCAGACCGCTGTGACTGTGCCGTACAGCTCTAGCCCAGACAGAGACAAGTAGTGTGTCTGACCACTGGCGTTCTTCCCCATTTGTTTGATCCTTATGTGCCTCCAGCCCTGCTTCTCGTCTTTGGACGGGTCCAGAGGCCAGGTGGCCGTTGACCTGTGGAGACACAGACTAGAGTTAGTATTCACCAAGAGGCGCGGCTCCCTTCTGACTGCAAACGAAGGAGTTTAAGGGAAGGTCGTACCCTGGTTCATTGAGGCTGCCGTCGTCTATGTGTGTGTATAAAGTGGACCAGTTCTGACCATCTTTTGAGACCTGAAAGACCCAGTTTCGCAGCGCAGAGCGGCCATAACCCCTGAAGGATGAAGAAAAACACAAACATGTTTAAAAAAAATAACTTTGTTTTTCAGAAAACAATGCACCTTTCATGCAGAAATTCTGTATTTCTAGTATTTGTCTCAATGTGTTTGGCTGCATTGCCTGGCTGCAGGCTGTGGGGGTTACCTGGCATGCCTCAGAGTGTACGCCGATGGAATGACCCATAGGCCCAGGTCAATAGCAAACCAGGCGTTCTTGTCGTCGTTAGTGTGGCAGTTGAGAGCAGAGCTGTCCCGACTCAGAATGTCCTCCAGCCGCCCGTAAGGAAGGTTACGGCCCTCTGAGGACGTCACCACTACCAGGCCGTAAGCAGCAGGGTTCACCCATTCATACGCCGTCCTGATGGGAAAAGATTGGCGATCATAAGCTTAATGTCCCGTCTAACATCTAGCATGCTTACCAAGATTAGTAACACAGAAGAATTGTATTAAGAAAATGCTGAACAACTTTCACCTAACTAAAGGCTACATTACATTCAGATATTTTAAGGAACAGTGTTTCATTTTAAATCAGTGGTCTCAAACTGCATTCCTCAAGGGGCCGGTCTCCTGCTTCAGCACACCTGGCTCCAGTATTATATTAGCTCAGTAATATTAGCTCATTAGCAGAGCTCCTGTAGAGCTGGACTGCATGCCGGTGAGACAGTTTCAAATGTGTAGGACAAGGACACATCTAAAAATGTTCACTGTTTTAAATTCCGGCAGTTTTTTTACACAAAAACCAGGACAAACCACTAAGGTTTTACCAACCCAAAGGCCGATATTTCTCATGTAACTGAGGAAAAAAGTCTGAACACAGAAGTATTTCTCCAGACCTGAAAACACGGGGCCAGTTTTGTTGACGGTTTAAGCCTGTAAAGAAACGCTGTAGACCAGTTGGAGTTCTGGCACTGTCCGCAGCCACTGCTCTTACTTTGCGTTGGTTCCGACCCAGTAGATGATGCCATTCTCATCAAAGTCGTGCTGATGTCTGAAAGTGAAGGTCTGGCCTTCCCTCAGCTTCCTGACGAAGACAAACGACGAGCGCTCAAAGTCGTACCACTGCTTCGCCACCTGGACCGTGAAGGCAGAAGAACAAAAGGCCGGTGGGAGGTTAGCCGTCACCAGGTGCTCTGATTGGCTCGGTGATGTAGCATGTTGCGTGAGGCTTCACCATCTTTAGGAGGTATTGCTCCAGAGACTCCACGGTGGCGAGCGGCTCCATCTTCAGCATGCGACCCGTACGGTCGATCAGAGCCGTCTCCCCCGGCGCGCGTTCCAGACGGAACCTCAACCGCCTCGTCAAGATCTGACACATAAATCACATTCTGAGCAGCTGTGGAAAAGACTGACGGGCGTCATGACAACAACAAGCAGCAACTCACCTGCAGGTTGTAAGAGGACCCTGGAGAGTCATAGAGGTACAGAGGTAGACGCTCAATGGACTCCAGCACAGCTATCAGCTTCCTGATTAAGGCAACAGCTGGTCGGCTGCACACACACACACACACACACACACACAAAGCTGGGATATATTACCAAACAATATGAGAGGTACATGCCATTTATATTACATTGAATACATTAGTTAGCCTTATTAGAAATACATTTCCTGACCCAATATCAATCAGGATCATTGTTCTTCATATTTACACAAATCCCTGTGCATGTTGCAAAGTCCACTACATTTAAGCAGCATCATTTATTAAAAGATTTACCTTTTTAAAACACAAACCAACAAGCGACTCTCCAACCACATTAGAAATAAAAAGTAATCCAAAGTTTTGATCCGCTTACCTTTCGTTATCCTCGTTCTCGCTGAAAGCCGCCTTAAACACATTGATTCTCTCCATTAAAGGCTTACAATCATGTTTCATGTCCGGCTCTGCACTCTGCAGGATTCCAAACAGAAAACAGCTTCAAGCTTCCTGAAGAATTCACAGCTACTGGACTTTAAGAAGAAAACCAGCGATGCACATTATATCAGCGTTAACGTTTACATGGGCCATTATTGGTCATTTTTTTACTTTTTGGACATTCCCATTGGTAAAACCTGGCCGATATTAATCACTGATATTTACAACTTGTTGCCCTTGTTGTTTCAGGAGGGGGAGGGTTTGGTCATGTGACAGTGAAGCAGGTGGGAGGGGGGGTTAAACATTTCTAATGGAGTTCATTGAAGGGTCTGTAATTAATCAAAATTAATAATTTAACAGAAACCTTACACCAGAGGTTCCCAAACTGTGGGGCGTGACTCCTAGGGGCCCAGAGATTCTTAGAGGGTCTCTAAGAATCTCTGTAGCTCCTCCCACCCCCCACCCCCTGGACACACATCGTATAACAGGAAGTCCGTTAGCATTCAGCTAACCAGAAGCAGTCCTGTTAGCATGTGTCAGTTTTTAGAGTGAAAGTCGCTGCTTTCATTAGATACTCACATTGCTGAGGACAGTGAACAGAGCCTGGACAAGGCCACTGCTACACATTTCATATGGAGAAATGGTGTTTTCATCCTTCAGGACCACAATCAGGTTCTCTAAAGCAGTTTTCATCAGGTCCCTCCAGGTGTTCTCCCCTTCAAGACACTACAACAGCAAACATCACACACACAGATCACTCTTTATGTGTGGGATGTGCTCTGTGGGCAAGAGGTGTGTTGCAGACTTCGTCTACCTGTCTGTTAATGTGCAGCTCCCATGCCGACTCCAGCTGCGTGGCGATGTTCCTCAGAGTGACCACCACCCCTCTGGGCATGCTCTCCACAGCTTTGAAGTGGTCGTCGTACAGCTCCCTGGCCATGCTCTTCACCTTCTGCTTCGTCTTCTCCAGTTTGGACTTGAGCTTCCTGCCCCGCTTCCCCGTCCAGCCAGTAACAAACTCTGAGCCTGCACACATGCAACGACATTCAGGTATAGCGGGGCTTCTCACAGTGTGGGGCGTGCACCCTGTGGGGGGCGCCAGAGCTCTTTAGAAGGGGGGCCACATGAGGAAAACAACTGCTGACATGTAGCTGACTACACCAACCCGTTCATTCATCCAGCCACCTGGGGGCGCTGATAGAAAACTGACGGCTGTGCATGGCTGGAGTGAACTCAATGCAAACTAGATGTGTAGTTACCAGATTCAGTGGTGAGCTGCTTGACATTCAAGTTGTTTGGATCAATCTGTTGAGAGTTGCTCATTTTACCGCTCAGATCTGTTTTTACTTTGTGTTTTGTCCATTTTACCACTATGGAGTTCTGAACACAACTCCATAGTGGACATAGGCGTAAATCCCGAGGGGTACGAGGCCCCCAATCTTGGAAAAGTCCAGAATTGTCCCCCCCCCCCAAAGAAATCATGAAGTAAACCTTTGTATTTAAACAATATCAATATAAAAAGGCAACAGAAACAAAGAACAAAATAAATCTGCCATTCATCTAAGGAGAAAATAAGAATTATTTTTTATGTCCCCCCCCCACTATTGTTAGAATAATGGTTCAGTCCAAAGTGCAGGAGGAGCAACAGCAGCACAGGCTCCATTAGAGCTGCTGAACTGTGGCTCTGCAGCACAAATAACAAACCCTCCAGTAAGTAAATACTTAAAGAAAAAGACACGTTACACATTTTATTTACATCCACTGCTTAATAGGAAGAAACACATTAACAATAAAAATCAGACTGCAGTTCGTTTTTCAATAGTTTGGCTGAATCATGATAAACTGCCAACTTGTGCCTTGGAAATCAAAACGAGCTAAACTGCTTCCCAAATATTCAATTTCTACATATTTACAGGTTCTCAGCCATCCAAGGACATGAAACCCCCTCCACCCTCCAAAAAAATATAATAGTTCAGAGCAACTTAAGTTACAATTTAAACAACACATGAATTGCATTGAGAACCACTGCCATAAATCAATATTTATGAGGAATTTTTAAGTGGAGTTACTCATTAAAACTTCTTAGTCAGAGCCTTAAATTTTTGTAAAAGTGTAGCAGAGATTAGATCTGTGACTCTGAACCAAACTCAGATCTAAACAACATTTGAATCTTAGTTTGACTCTATGGGTCTCAACAGGTTGTTTACTGAGATTCATTGTTATTCATTGCCACTTACTGGTCATTTTTGGTGGTGCAGCTTGAACACAATAAAAAAAATTATAAACCACATTTTACGTTACATGTGACTATAACTTTGCTGACATCCCCAAATTGCTCATAAAAAACTTCCCTGTTTATGGTCTCCCCCAATAATGAGATGGGATTTACGCCCTTGATAGCAGAGTTTGGTTATTTTTGTTAAGTTTGTGTATAAAACTATTTAAGATTCTTAGATAGGATAATAAATTATTTTTGGTTAATGTTTTGAAGGTCCTAAACAATTCGGGGAAACAGCCACTGCCTCGTTTATTAATTTTTCTGATGTTTATGACATCTTTAGAAATGCTGATGGTTGTAGCGTTGTTAGTGCAGTGCTTATAATACCTAGCCTTTAATGACTTGATGGTTGTTGTGCAACATATGATTAATTAATTATTGAACAAGTAAAACTTATTAATTTAATCCATGGATGTAATTTTGAAACATTACAACTATATATGATTTTTTTTTCTTTTTTTTTTACTGCTGATTACTAATTGACCTTCTTTTATCGGTTGACCCCATGACCTCTTCAAAGACAGAAATGCTGGGAGGACCAGTTACTTTTCTTTTTCTCTTTTATTCATTTTTGGACCTTGGGTTCACATTTTTTGATAAAAATTTGTAGTTGATTTTACTAAAGATTTAACTAAAGATAAAAAAACAATAATAATGACAATGAGTTGTGTGTGTGTGTGTGATTTTGTCATCAACAATGCTGCTAGTTCTGAACATTGAGATTTGTTGACATTTCGAATCGTAGACGAAGACCCACCCAGTGACGTCTCTGCAGTGAATGAGTGTTTGGTTCCTCTGTTGGACTCGAACACGAAGCCCGGCAGGTCCTCCTTCAGGATGGTGGCCTGCTGTCCATCAGAGTTATGGATGGCGATTTCTCCGTCTTTGAGGCAGGTCAGGGACCAGTTCCCAACCGTCAGTTTGGTGGGGCCGATGACGGACAGGATGGGCTGGCTGGGTGTTACGGGTTTCACCTGGCTCCTCGCCCGCTGCAGCTTCTCCAGGAACTCGCTACGAGACTCTGCAGGATGAGGGAGGTGAGCGATTAAACAAAGCACAAATTGAGTGACTGAGTGGCATAAAAGCAGATCCAACGTACCGGAGCTGTCAGAACCCCCCTCCGGACTCCCACTAGAATACATGGTGGCAAGTTTCCCGTCCAAGATGAATCGGAACCAGCCATTGGAACCATTAGAGAGCTCCAGGGCAGCAGCATCCGACCATATGTAGAGACAGTCTCTGCCTCGAATGATTGACCAGTCCCTCCAGTGGTACGGCTTCCCCTGCTGGACTTCCTTAGCGTCTTCCTGAACCTCGTCCTCCTGCAGGGAAAACCCATACAGTTTACAAATTCAAATAGTGTACAGGGCTTCCCCCAGTACATTGTAAGCCTGGCAGGCCTCCAGGCTATGCTTGACCCCCCACCAGGCTAAGCGTTGTTTGTTTATTTTAAAGAGGTTTTTGATACACCAGTAACAGCTGCTTTTCTACTGACCATATAATTGCGCAATTTGCTGTTTCGAAAATGAATTTGCTGGGAAACAGCAATTTCAGAAAAAAAATAAAATAAAAAAATTTTTTGATACAAAAAAAACGTACACGTGCCCCTGCCACTGGGATTAGCAGGGTTTCTGCAGGAAACACACCAGCTGACATATTAACCAGATCTCAAGAAACTAACATTTGCAAAGCATTCAAGGATCAATTATTTAAAATATAAACAAAGGGGGTGGGAGTGATGCTTCAACTGGATGGCAGCATTGGTTTCTGGCTCTATACCTTCTCTGGCTTTGCTTCGTCTTCATTCTCATCATCAGATGCAGGTCCAGCCAGAGTTGACACCTTGTTGATGACCCCCAGTCGAGCAAGTTGGTCAAGAAAAACATCTCCACCTTTATCCACGAGATCCCTGATGATCTGCAGAGCCAGGAGGTGGCCGTCGTCGTCGTCCTGACAAACACCAAACAGCTCAGTCCAGAAACATTACACGAGCGTCTAATAAGATTACATTTCACGTCTGGGAGTTATACATGCTACATATTTTACATAAAGGTGTAGAAAAAAAATAACCTGTTCTCCCATTATGATCAAGCATAAATACATGTGTCGATATCAGACAATGTCCAATTAATATTTAGGGACAGTGAAATAAGTGAACCCATCAAATATAAACTTCCGAACAGGTAAGAACAGATGAACCGACTGCAGTCTCCTTGGCTGGTTTTTTTTAAATATGTAAACACATTTATTGCTTTAATTCCTGGTTACATCAAATTTTAACAGTGTGTTTGTTTGTAATGCTAAGTGCTCATTTTTCTCTCTGCTTTTGTAAGGAACGGCCAGGAATTATGTTAGCTTCTTGATTAGTGTTCAAATTCAGTAGCTTGCCTAAAGAAAGTGTGTTCTGCAAGACTTAGTGACTTAAATTCAAAGGGGAGAGCGAAGAGAGGATGTGAGGTACTATGCATTTTCCAGGCACATGGAGCTATTCTAAAGCACAATGAACTGTTACCTTCAGTTGTTATAAAAAATGCTGGGTATATAAAATCTAACTTAAAGGAAATTTCACTTTGCAATTTAACACTATGTAATTGGGTCTCCGTCTCTTTAAGAAGCGGCTGCTTCTTCCCACACGCCTCATTCAGCACATCCTCACAACAATGCTCCTCATTATGCCATTTACAGCCATTCTTAGTAGAGGTGTGCCGATCGATCGGCCACCGATCATAATCGGCCGATTTCCGTGAAAAAGTGCATGATCGGTGATCACCGATCACGGTCTCTTGTTGCCGATCACCTGTATCTCATTCGCAGCCTGCGTGTGCAGATGTCTCCTCTTTCCTTCACACTGCGCAAACTGTGATGTTTCAACTGGATGGCAGGATTGGTTTCTGGCTCTACCTTCTCAGGCTTTGCTTCATTCTCGTCATCACTTAGCAGTAAATCCTAAGCAATGTGGTGTGGAACGTTAACGCTCTGAGTGAGCGGGGAAGTTTGCGTGTTGCGGTGGAAAATGACCTCTGGGTGTGGCACGTCAAAATGCATCAACACAACGAGTCTAATGTGACATTTAAAAAAAACAACCACTTGACGGATTTTTTCTACATCGAGGCTCAATGCAGGAAAAAAGGACATCCAGAGCGGCAGGTAAAGCAGCGCACAGCTACCAACACTCACCCGGATTAGCATGACGGACAGAAAGCTAAACAACTTGAAAAATAATTTAAGTCTTCGAGCTGCGGTGGAAGACCCTGGTTCTGTTCTTGTTGTTGGACCGCCGCTACGCTCTACTGGTAGTAATATTTCACAGACGGAGTGCCGCTCAACCTCCACCAGACAGTGAACTCTCACACCAAACCTCTGATTAAAGCTGCAGCACGTAACTTAAAAAAAGAAAAGATTTTAGATATGATTTAAAACTTTCCCTGTCCTAACATAAGACGGATAATCTCTGAAAAAATTATCGATCTCCTCTGCCTCCTCCTGTGTCCTGCAGAATTACTCCGCTCGGTCAGAAACAACCAATCAGAACCAGCGTTAATCAGTTAGCCATGTATCAGGAAGGATTGTTTATTTTGATGCAGCCTGCTTTTGACTTTGAATGAATGTTTTCTTTTTTACTTGAAATTATACATGAGTCAAATAGGCAGATTTATTTGACTCATGTATAATTTATGGAACTGAGAACCTTACTGTTAAATATTATTTTACTGATTGCAGGTTTTTCAGTTGTCCTTTTTACTTAATAGCCACTGAATTGTGCCTGAAAGTATTTTGCATGTTTTATGTCTAAATTAGGTAGATTTACTGCCAGATCATATTTTAATTTTGCCAGATCACATAGTGGCATTTATACCTAAAGCAAAAAATTAACAGTCAATCCAGGCGATCGGCAAAGATCAGTGATCAGCAGAGATCGGCCTCATTGGTGATCGGAATTGGTATCAGCAGCAAAAAACCTGATCGGAGCGTCCCTAATTCTTAGGGGTGTTGGACTGAGAAGTAGTTCGCACGAGGAAATTGGCAACCATCAGATGGTTGCCAATTTCTGCTGCCGCTAGTCTGCAGGAGCAGAGAGGGGAAGGCATGAAGAGGGCTGCTCTGTAAAGCTCAGCTAGAGCTCTGCAGCTCTGAGGAGCTTTGGGGAAACAGGAGGCGGCTTGTGAGAGCGAAAGTGTTTAGGCCCCCATGAATGGTTGCCACGGAGAGTCGAGGATTTTTTAAATATGCATGAAAAATAATATATAAAAAAAATCTAAGCCACACTCCAGGTGTTTTTGATGAGGGGGATAACATTATAACATGATGTAAGGCTCAAAAATTTTACATAACACCCCATTAAGAATTTTTAAAACCATTTAAGAACTCAAATATTCAAACAAGACTTCCATGAGTGAAGAGAAATCCCAGGGAACGTCAGCCTAAACACTGACCTAATTAATAATCAATATGCAGCATTACAACTACTAAAAGCCACTTTAACTGTTTGCAGCTTAGGGTTCCTTCTCAGAAAAAGGGTTGTAATACATCAACATTAATATCCAGTCTAGTTAGTTAAAGGCCACTACATTGCTTATGGTCAATATAGTGCACCATGCTTCATGTGGGACATATGGATTACTGTTCCATAATAAATGAATGAGATAAATATTTATATGTAATTGAGCAGCTCTACAGCACAGATGAACTTTGTTTTGTCTGTGCATCATTCTGAGAAACAATCAGATTTATCAGACAGAAAGTTGATATGTTATTCATTTCCTGCTGTTTTCTGCAGCCTGAGTTCAGCAGCTTAAGGTGAGTGTCTGCTGTTTAAGAGGGCTGAGCCCCTGTAATCCCTGCTCTCCTGTAGCTTACCTCCTGGTCAAGGACAGTGGCAGTGATCTCCACCAGGACTGTGGGCAGGTTGTGTCCCGTCTCGCTCTCACACACCTCCCTCAGCAGAACTTCACTGCTATAGTGAACCATCTTTCGGATCAGAGCCAGACTTGCTTTCCTAAAAACCACAAAAAAAAAAAAAATAAATAAAATAAAATATATATATATATTATTTTATTCATTTTGACCAGTCGGAAGCCCTTTCACATGAGCTTGATTGTGAAAAATAAAGATACAAGTCACTGGAGTTCTGATCCAAGTTGAGGTTTACTTTAAAACTATGTTTAGTTTTTTTACTTAAGGTTACAAAAATCAGTGGATGGACAGTGGAAGTGTGGATGAGTTTACCTAATAGAAGGCAGCATGGTTTGCTGAAAGGTTTGTGCAAAAACAGGCAGAAGTCTCTTAAGGTAGTAGGGAGCCATTTCTGGATCTCCTTTGGGTTCAGTGCTCTCCTCTTCCTCCTTACTTGCATCCTTCTTCCTCTTGTCATCAGCCTTGTTCATCGGACACATCCAGTCCCCTGGAAGAGAAACATCTAAGAGTCAGCTAACATGTCCCGATCTGGGTTGTACTTCTCAGAAAATGATCTACTTCAATATTAGAGATTTTCAAGGGGCAGTATTATGTAGTTTCCAGGAACATTGTGCCATTTTATAGCACAATGAAGTCTATGTGCTACCTCGAGTTGTTATAAAAATGCTGTATATATCAAATATGACTTAAAAGAAAACTGATTTTAAATTGGGTCTCTGTCTCTTTAAGAAACTTCGCCTTCAGGAAGCCGTCACAACATGGCTCCTCTATTAACCCTTTAACAGTGCTTTACCAGCAATGCTCTAGAGCTGCTAATTACTATTAGCGGCTGCTCAGTGAGGCAGAAAGTTGGAAACTGCAGCACTGAGGAGGAGCTGCGCCTCAAAGGCGGAGCTAGGTCCACCCATGCGTTTTGCACAGCTGAATGTTTGCCGTGGAGATTAAAGGATTTCTCAAACATCCATGAAAGAATCAAGGCAACACTCCAGGTATGATTTTGATGAGGAAATTACATTTTAACACTAAGAACATCTCAAAAGGGTCAATTTTACATAATACTGTCCCTTTAAAGGTGAAGAAGCAGACGCTGCTGCTGAGCACAACTATCGATATTTCATCTTGAAGCTGGTTTATGGGTTGAACTGACCAGGTGACTGCAGTATAGCCACCACTTCACTGTGTCCCCTCTCTCTGGCTTTGTCCAGGGGGGTCTTTCCATCCTCATCCCTCAGGTCTGGGTTGGCTCCGTGACGCAGCAAAGTCTGAAACAAACCCACCGGATCAGACTGACACGTCTCCACGCTTCAGTCTCACTGACATGGTTTCTTTTCACTGTGCCTCCGTTTACCTTGGCTACCTGTGGCCGTCCGAAGCACGCAGCATAGTGTAACGAGGATGACCTTTGACCTCTGTTGACGTCTGCACCCCTCTCACATAAAAACTCCACCTGGAACGACAAGCACAGAGCTGCTCAGCATGTTTGTAAAAACCATGTCTGATGGAAACCCTCAGCTTGTGTTTGTGTTTCTTTACCATTTCCTGTGTGCCGAAAGCTGAAGCCCAGTTGAGCAGCGTCTGTCCAACATCGTCCATGAAGTTGACCTCAAAAGCTGAGAGAGAGCACATTTCATCATAACTGGTCAAACTTGGTGGCAGAACCAAGTCCACACGTCTTTAAAAAAAAGGTAAAGCCCTTTTTTGTAGGGCTTTACACTTCTATATTGTCTGACACTTCTATATTTAGTCGAATGTTAAAATAACTGTCAACTAATTTAGTTAAATTATTTAAAGACGAGCTCTAAAACAGGCCATCTGCTGAAAGAAAACGGACTACTAATTAACCCAAAACTGTACATCTGAAACACATTTTGCTATTAATATTAAGCAAAATAGAAAATATTAAAAAAATAAACAAGCTCCTCTGCCTTCTCCCTGAAGGTACGTCTCTGATGGACGTGGTCTTACTGCCATCTGTAGAAATACACTGAGCCAGACAGGAGGAGGGTTTTAGTGCCGTCAATCAACCTTGTGTACCTGCTGCTTGTTCCCTCCCCCTTGCTCTGTGTTGCGCTGCTTCACCACAACAGAGCCTGCCAGGAATGCTAAGGCTAGTTAGCATGACCACTAAAAATGACAGATAAACTGTTTTCCTGTAAAGGTTAAGTTGCTTCTCCACTATTTCCACATCTACAGCAAAATGGCAGCGCGTCTACGAACTTGATTGACACCGCTGAGACCCTCCTTCTGGCTCTGATTAGTTATTTCTGACCAAGCGGTGTATTTCTGCAGATGGCAGTAGAAGCACTAGCAGGAGGTGGAGGAGCTCAGTCTTTTCACAGATTAGCTGTCTCATGTTATACTGTAACAACATAGTGACAGTTTTGACAAATTACAACAGTTAAATAGTGCAGCTTTAATGCCAGAGTGTAAATGATCAGTTAGTAGTCTGGTAACCAACCTGGATAATGACCAGTTTATGCAACATGAAAGCAGGCTCACCTCCCGTATCGATGGCATCGATCAGAGCGTCGGTGTCCTTGCTGCGGATACAGTCGATGAGCTGTCGGTGGGATCGCTCTCCAGAGCTGTCCAGACGTCGCAGTCCAGGGATCCGGCCCGCCGATCCTGCTGTGGACTTTGGCAACGCCTTCCGTCCTTCAAACAGGAGCACCAGCAGGAGGTCCACCAGCCGCATGGTATCGAGAACACACCTCTCATCTCCTCCCAGAGCAGACTCCATTGAGTCAGGCAGAGCCGACCGCAGCAAGTCCTGAACACAGGTTGGAAGTTAGCATGCACACACATAAACCTGTTCTCCTCCTCTATACAAGCATGAGAGAAATGGTTTGGACCTACATGTGTGACCAGCGGAGAGCCTCTACACAGTGTGGACAGCAGGCTGACGATGGTCGACACCTGGTTGCTCAGTTTGGAGTCGGCGGCGGAGGGGGTTGCGCCTGTGGAAGGCCGACCCGGTTTACAGGATGAGGAAGAGCCCGACACGGTGCCACCGGCGGCCGCCATACGGGACAGCAGCTCCTCCGTCAAGCCGTGTTTAGCTAAAGGAGCCGGGTCCACTCCTCTTCGAGTGAACCGATCAGCCAGTGAGGCGAAGCAGCGCAGAGCGCCATCTGAAACCTGCAGGAAACACCAAGTTCAAGATTATACCATCCAAAACCTCACCTAGAGGTTTCATTAGCAACCGCCTGCCGTGTAGTGACCTGGTGGTCCTCGTGTTTGAGGAGGCTGGACAAGGACTCAACGCAAGTCTCCAGAGAGGAGTCTTGAGGCTCCATCTTGCTGCACAGGCGGGACACCACGGCCATGGCGGAGTGGAGGGTGTCCTTGTGGACCAGGTGGCCGCTGTCTCTGATGAAGCTGAGAACACAGTTCAGACCGCCGGCCTCAAAGACAGCGCCAGACTCTCTGGTACAGATCAGCTCCAACACCTGCACACAGGCACACGGATGTCAAACAGTTTGTCAGGAAACAACTCGGAACTGACTTCTCACAACTGAAGAATGGAAACCCTCAATTAAGCATTTTTTAACTTAACCGTTCTCCATGATTCCACCCAGAGTGGGATGCATTCCACAGAGGAGGGCACCACTTCCTCAGGCTTAACACACCCATTACAACAGTTCCTGTTCTAAAATTGAACTTGTATTAACCAACTAGTGTTTGATGTAACCTTAGTGGAACAGATTTTGGTGGCAATAAAGTCTTTGCTGCACTTCTGCATCTCTGTAAAGGTTTCCAGAAATGTTTTAAATGCACTTTTGCACCATGTGGGTTAAACATAGAGGTTGACACTCTGCTTGTGACATGTACTGGGTGAAATGTGCATTTTTTTTATGCAAGACATTTTAAGGCCCTCATTTTAAATGTGTGAACTTAAGACTTTGTAAGAATGTCCATTCTGAGTAAACTCACTTAAAACATTCTGAGTATTCTGAGCAGACTCACTTCCCCAGATGAAATCTTACTGACTACAACTGGGATGCACTATGACAAGAAATATCAAAGTGTAGTCTGACCATTGAACAGTCACTTTTGAAAAAATGCTCTCACTAGTCATCACTCCAGTACACTAGCTAATCGCTAATCTTAGAAGTAGGCTGAAACATTTATCACAGTATAAGTGTTTCATATCAGTCGATATTGATAAATAATTATTCATTTTAAAATACTACAACAGTGGTTGGTTTTTGTTTTTAGGCAGTTGTGAGACTGTCTAAAAAAAAAGGCAGCGTAATGTACCCAACAGGTTGTTGCTAGGTAACCAAAGAATGAATGAGTGAGTTGATGCCACCAGCCTTGCTTAGCTAGCCATAAGATGTTGAGCAGCCAAAACCTTTTCTCTGTCCATGTCTCCCAGAATGCTGTTCAGTTCTGGGTCAGAGTTCAGTAAATATTCTATATATTGAATATTCTATCAAACTGATATTGATCACATGTCTATTGTCGTCCAGCCCTACTTAAAAGCCGCATCTCGGTGGCGTTCTACCTTCACACACTGCTCCGCCAGGTCTCTGCTGGTCCTGTTGTTGAGTTCGACCACCACCAGGCGGTTACACAGAGCCTTGATGGCTCCGTCCACACCCACGATCCTTCGGGTACACTCCGCCGACACGTCCAGGTAGTAGGTGATGGCGCGGGCCGTCACCTCCAGCACGTTGTCTGGCGCGCTCTCGTCCAGGAAGATCTTACAGAGTGCTGGTAGGAATGTCCGAGGAGGACATCTGATGGACGGAGAGGCAGAGGGGACGCTCTGAGCCACCAACTCACACATGCCAGGTGAATGCAAATGTCTGGGTTTTAACGACGAGGCCTTACGTCTCGAAGCAGCGGTCCACGTTGTCCGACATCAACAGCAGCATGCACAGCTGTTCCAGGGCGATGAGCTGCATGTCCCGCTCATCGCCCTGACCCATCTGCAGCCACTCCAGCAAGGTGTCTGGGTCCACATCGGCCATGATGGCTAGCCTGAAGAAAAAGCAACACACAATCTCCTCCATATGAAAAAGTAGGTCGAGTCATTTTTGGTGGTATAATGTTTGACTTTAAAACAGAAATCATCAAAATGTCTTCATGCATTGAATGGGGTTCTTTTTTTAGCCATAGAAGAGTCCTGAAACTAGAAATAGAAGTTTTAAGAGAAACCAGATTCATTTTGATGTTAGTTCCTTCAACCATTATCTTCCAGATAAAATAAAAAATAAATATATTTTGAAAATAAATAAAAATCTGAGGTCTCACCTGACTCCCCTGTTGGCTGCCCTGTCTGGCTCAGTGCCCAATCACAGCTCTCAGGTGTGAGGCTGCTTGTTACTCATTCAATCAACTGAATGGAAGGAGGCTGGAACATGTGTGTGTAGGTGCTTCCTTCGTCTAAATGAGCTTTATGGAACAGGATCTCTGCAAACAGCAGCAAGAAGTTAAGAGGCTTGGTGAACATCGTTTTGCAAACGTTTTTCTTCAGATTTCAAGCACGTTTATGCTAACATATTTGTAATTTATTAATTTAAAGAAATGCACCAATAAGAAAATGTGGGTAGAGAACCGATGTTTACATTTCCTTTCCCTTTTGACACACGAGTTAACATCTGTCCGGTTTTTTATTTATTAATCGGACTGATACTAATATACTGCGGATCCCTAATTTAAAGAGCATCTTTTTACTTTAAACAACACTATAAGCTTATATTATGCGTTTCTTCACAACTCCAGCAAAAAAGTGTAGAAATCGACTAAGTAGAATGCAACAGTTTGTTTCTCCAGAGATTGGACACATTAGGCCATGCCAGGAAGAGAAGCCAGCTAGGAACCCGTAACTAGGGAGTATATAAACAATGGCTTTGGTGATCAAATGTGCTGACGGGGCAATGTGAAGCGGTAGGAGGATTTTAAAAATGTTTATTTGTGTGACTGGCCAAAAAATATTGCCAGTCAGAATTTCCGAGCTCCAGGCTGGTCGACTCTACCAGAATCATGGGAAATCTGGAAAGTTCCAGGTCAGAAGGCCCCGGACCACCAGAGGTCCCACTTCAATATGGCTGCCATGTTGCAACAGCTGCAGAGTGCTTCCCCTTCGCTTGTGACAATGAGTGTGTTTTTAATTTACAACTAGAGCGTGCTCAACTTGGCTGTGTGACTTTTCAGAGATCCGAGTTCAGCTTCAAGGCAAACTGAAAGCAGCAAAACGCCATTAGTAAATCCAAAGTTACAGCAGGAGGTTTGACTTAATAAATTTAAAAAAAAAAAAAACCTGAGTAACTGAGAAAATAGTTTCCAAACAAATAATTTTGGATCCAAGGCTATTTGTGTTTGGACTGTACCCTGAAAAACATGATTATACTAAAAATGGCCGAACATTTATAAACTAAAGTTTGCTCAACGCAAAAAAATGTATATCATTATTCTGGAAGTAGACTCGTAGACGGACTGTAAAACAATGGTTGCACCAGAGGTTTTCTGGCCTCCCTTTGGAAAACATTACATATGTATTAAAGGGCAAACAGGATCTGTTTGAGTTCATCTGGAATCCCTTTATTTTGTGTGTCAAGAATCTGAACATCCCGGATGACGGTACAAATGACTGAAGAACATGTTATCTGCAGATTCCAAAGACAATTTTACTAGAGGACATACACTGTTGAATTTATCTCAATATAGAAATGAAAGGTGGAATATGTGATGGATTCCATTAGAACCAGGACTGAGAGAGACATTTTGTTGTTTTTTTGTTTGTATTTTATTTTAGCTTGAACAGTATTATTATTACTGCTGTCATACTTTGCAGAAGGGTCAAGCTGTCTGTCTAAACTGCTAAAATTCCAATAAAGATATTTTGGGGGAAAAAACAAACAAACTTGAGACCACATTTCTCTTATTTTATCTTTTCTTCGTTAGCATCAACTCTAAACTTCTCAGACAATGAGAGCATTTTGTTCCGTTAGCTTCTTGTGTGCCAGACACCCTGTTAAATTTTCAATTCAATTCAGTAATGGTTTATTTATCCCAAATATAAATGAAATGTCGTAACTTATATGCATCTTAAAGTATGGTGCAATGCAGCTAAGTTCTGGAAGTTTCTCCAGTAGCAGTCAGTCTTACGATAAATGTGAAGAGGCCTCTGACTGAAGACTGTTTACTGTATGACAATTTTATGACTGCCATGATGCACACACACAGCTTAATGTCCATCTATACTTTCTATTGTTTGTTTTCATAGAAAGCATGGCAAACCCAGCACCTCTGTGTTTCACCAATCAGGCGGCTCCTCACTCTGCTGGAGGCTTTGACCTGCTGCTCTCCACCGTCTTCCTGTGTTTGCTCAGGAAGTATGATCGCGATCTGCTGGTTTCTTTACAGAGACAACTGTTTACTAGTTGGTATTATGTGATCTACTACAATCCATCATTAAATATACCTAATTGTCTTGTAGTAATTGAACTTAATTGCATTGCACATGGACACCTGGAGAGAAAACTGAACACACTTGTCTGGATATTAGCTTAGTTACCATATAAATAAGATCAATTATCTAACTGAATACAAAGATGAAAGTTGATTTTAGCTATTATGATTGTAAATTGGAAAAGCTTACAGTCACCCGACAGCGTGATCTTCCCAACTGTATCGCTATTTCTGCTCAAATGAAGCACTACACTCTAGCACTATGACACACAACTACTAAGAGTAGTATCAAGCCAGATAAACTTAAGTATTTGCCTACCAACTCACCTAAAATACTTTTTGTGTATATTATGTAGCTCCATCTACGATTTCGAGAGTAACTTCGAACTTATCAAGTGTTAAAAAGACGAACACAGTCACTTTATGCGCATTTAACAGGGAGGCGCAGCCATATTTGACAAAGCTAACGGAGCATAATTACCCTGATTATTTTTTTAGGACATATCCAACAGTTAACGTTACACATAAATTCATTGTTAACAAATCCCATTTGATACATTGCTTAAATAAACAGGCCTTCCAAAGACATTTCGTTAACTAACTCCAGAGCTTTCAGTACAGTTACATGTTAGCCTGTGTTATCCGGTTAGCTTTCGGTAGCATAACGCTGCTAATCTGGATCACGGTATGTCAATTACGGCTTTCATTATTACACCTGTCCAACATCAGTCCCGATAATTATTGGTCACGCAAAGACTTAAGCATGTATGAGTTTCTCGCCATTAAACTATGTCGTCACTGTCCATTCAAATAGGTCATCAACACCCCGCGGCCTAACATTCCACTAACAAGCCGCGGGAATCGAGTTCCAGGAGAGCTCTGAGGCCGCACCGCAGCAGCGGGCACTCACCATAAGCAACACGGGCCCAAGCTCCTTATCAGCTTCGGGGCGAAGTTTTTCTTCGTTAAAAGAAGCGACACCCAGCTTTGTGAATATCAAGCTATTCCACACAGATAATGACGTTCGGATCCGTTATAATCACCGATGTCAGTGGTGAAATCAAGAAGCTCCCATTTTTACTCAGCGGGTCACAAAACAGAGTGACGGGGTGCGCTTAGCTGACCCGACTGAACGCAAGAGCCGAGTTAAGTCTGTGGCGTTCAGTGTCAAGGTAGAGCTCGGAAATATCATATTTCAGCGTTCAGTGCCATGGCAGAGCTCGGAAATACCATTTTTAAAATGTCGCCTATCAAATCAATTCTACTAAAGTTATCACCTTGGCCACCTGTATCTTAAGTTATATTGTTAATTCGGGCATCGATGTGGCATGTTTTGGCAAGTGGAAAGTTTGCCGTGTTTTTCCGAGCGGGACAATACCTTGACGCTTAGAGACAGCGCACCCTGCAGTCCTCGTATGCCTTTGTCGCAGAAGGTAACTGTTTGTTTCCTATTGATTTTAAAACACGAAACGACAAAATTTAAACCATATGCTTTAGATCACAAAAGTGGCCCACTTTTTATTATATCTATCTCGATTTAATACAGTAGGGGTCCCACACTTCCCGTATCGGAGCCCTCTGCCTCTCTCACTTTTTTCAGTCGTTACAACTGCTTAATCCATTGTTAACATGTTGTAACGTGTTTTTCCGAGCCGCCATTAAACTCAACATGAGCGCTAAGACGCTCGCGCCGGTGTGTTTTACCTGTGCTGTAGCGACGTACAGTTGCGGCACGCTGGTACAGAATCATGGCAGCAAACCAGCAAAGGCAAATACGTTTTTCCCCCAATCTAACCAAGCGAGCTAAGTAATGTTTTTAGATACTGGTAATGTAGGCTAAATGATGACTAGCTAATGCCAAGAAATCACTTCAAGCTTGTTAACAAGAATAGGCTGCTGATATTGTTGTTATCTATGTTCTAAAGTGGGTTGTACTGGTTACGTATACTTGAGTAACTTTCTGGGGAAAAAAATGTACTTATAAGAGTAGTTTTACTGAACTGTACTCTGTTTCTTTTGAGTAATATTTCTTATTTTACTTGAGTAGGTTGATTTTGCATTCAAAGAAATAGACTTAATAAACTTGAAACCTTAGATTTGTGTAACATAGTAGCTGTTTATGCAAATTTTAGCATAATTACTCAACATTAACATGTCACTGTTTGCAACTTTATTTTTTTATGCATTAAAAATCAATCAATCAAATTTTATTTGTATAGCACATTTCAGCAACAAGGCATTTCAAAGTGCTTTACATCACAAAAAAACACAAAGTCATGCAATATAGAATCAACAATGGAAACATTACATTAAGTCAAGTGCCATTGTTAAGTTCTTAATCGATTATGCTTCAAATACAACTCTAAACTGGTGGGTTTTTAGTCCAGATTTAATGAACCTCAGTGTTTCAGCAGTTTTGCACTTTTCTGGAAGTTTGTTCCAGATTACACATGATGCGTAGGAAGCATGCATTACATGTACATGTCAGCCTCATGGACCATCAGCACCTTCTACCACACTTCTTCCTTCCAATCAATATTCTGTAAGACTGAGATAGTTCAGGCATGTTCAGAGGAGAGACAAAGATTAGGATGCTTTTTATTATTTGATCTGTTGCTTTTTATTATTTGTTATGATTTTTGAGCCAGTCCATAAGAAATTTTACAGGTCACATATGTGAAATAGGAACCTGTATTTTTCCAAGAGAAGCACAGGAGCAGTACGGGTTCAGCCCAGAGCCCAGTTACCATAGCAGCCAGTTACCCACAACGTCCTCTGGAAGGAAGATTTCCCACCACGAAGACAGTTACCCCATACAACAGCCCAATACATTACATTGTTTTTCTGGTGCAGATAATCTTTTGAAACTGTAGTTGTCTCTGGATTGTCAGACAACTACAGTTGTCTTACTGTGGACAACTGTAGTTGTGGGCTTGATTGTTGTGGGCTTGATTGAAATAACTCCCCCTCCTTATATGGATCTGGTCCAACCCCAACCTGCCTACTGATCTGCATATTGATGCCTCCGCCCGTTGGTTGTGACGTTAACTCAGTCTGTTTACTTTTTCCACAAAATATCCAAACCGGTCTTTTGTAGTCCGGTTTGGATATTTTATTTTAAATCAAGGACTTCTGTGTTGCAGTCCTATTCTGTAGTTCAGAGGTCTGATGTCCAGTTTTCAAGGTCTGATGTCCTCTGATAGGTATTTTCCGAACCTACATAAAAGAACCACAGACAACGTATTAGGTTTTAACCAAGCTTTTGCAAAAGGAGAAGACTCAGCAAACTGCTCCTCCGAGCCGTTCACAGAGCGTTCTGACGTCTTTCGGTTAGAGCTTGACTTTTATTAAACAAGAGAGAGAGATAGGAAGAAAAGACAAGTTTA
>CAEGAE010008198.1:0-15733 GCA_903067095.1 Girardinus metallicus | reverse complement strand
TTTCTTCAAGTTAACAAAGTGAGCTATTATTGTTACAGGTTAATTTTCTAAACTATAGAAAAGTAACTGTTAGAGAAGCTCAAATGTGAAAAATTGGACTGATGTTGATATGCGATAGTAACACTGCTGTTATGTTAGATTTACCAGTGTTTTATTTTATCTTTTTTTAAATCCGATTACCCGATTAATCTTAAGAATAATCGACTTGATTACTAAAATATTCGTTTACAACAGCCCTAGTTTTGATTTCTATAAATGTACAAAATGAAATGACAACCGAGTTTAAATAGAGAACAATTACACAAATACACAATTAGTCCAAGGTCTAGTTGTGTTAAACTTTATTTATTGCTCCGACTATAAATGTAGGCAGGTTAAAGTGAGTAGATATTCATTTTATTGTAATCATTGTCTCGCATTTTCTCAGATGTTCACTTCATTTTGAAAAATGACTGAGAGCAGTGCTTTGTGTCAGTTCATACATGACTCTGGAAAACAGGAAGTCACAGGTTATTCAGCAAAAGTACTTGACGAACGAAAGCGTAAATCTCAAAAATACCTTGGTTAGATTAGTTTTATAGCAATTTCCACAGGTATTTGTGGCACTGATGGTGTGCAATAAACAATAACATAAGTTTCCCTTTCCCACTTAATAAACATATTTTCATAGATTTCTGAGCGACATTATCCTATTCCAAAAGCTCATTTACTCATTTTTTTAAATGTGTTTTTGCTCATCTTCATCTTCAACAAGTGCAAGAATTGTAACGGCTCCAATGACTTAATATCCGGAGTCCAAAACTCATCTCGTTTGAGCCTGCTTCAAGATCTTTTCTAAACCTCAGTGTGACAGAAGGTGACAAAGCAAAGTCAAACCGCTAAAGTACTTCTTCCGCTTGTGATTCAGATGCCGTGACGTGTTGCCTCCTCCGACGGAAGCAATGGTGTTGTCAGTTTTTGCCAACTGTTTAGCATCTTAGCCGTTCCAGCTTAGCATGTAGGAAATGCTCTTCGTTCTGCACCTTTTTGGCAGCAGCAGCCGATACAACTTTGGTCCGACCATCTGTTCGAAGACGGATGTGTGTAGTTTGATGAGTTTGGCATCTATCACCCCCTGCAAGGCAGCCTGGGAGAGGTCAGAGGTCAGTGGCACCGGTTAATAACATAATCTTGCTCAAACATCCGGTTTATCCAGTTGTGTCATCCAAATAAGCCAATAGATGTGCTAGAAGACTACGTTCTATTTCTAATTGTCATGTTCTTTTGTTATTAAAGTTAAAAATAAGAGTATTTGTGCCATTTGCAATATCTATTTCCCCCAACGTGTACCTTAAATTAAGTAAATTCAATAGCCTCCGCGTGTTTCTGATGAAAAAAAAAAAAGTTAAACACTGAGTGAAACTGTGTTCAGCTTCACGTGGGCAGAAAGTGCTGCTGAGCCGCAGGTGTGCAACTCATAATCCTAATTATCGTTCATTTCACACACAATTACATCCAATTATGCAATTATGGCGAGGCGGCACATAGGGGAAAAACAAGTGGTGCGTATTTGCTTTGTTGGTTTTACGGTCTGTGGACACGACATTCATTTTGAGCTACACTTGAATATTTAACAAAAATCGTATTGTTAAAAAAAAAAAACAAAAAAAAAAAAACAACTAACTTTTGTGTAACCCGCCGAAGACCTAAAGAATGTTCTCCTCTGATCTATCTGTTATGTGTCATCTCAGCACTAGAGGACTGGAAAAATTACACGAGAAGATGAGTTGATAAACTGAAATTCTCATTCTCAAACTCTCATATTTGAACCGCTGTAGCTCTGGCTGAACGCTTAAGGTTGATGTCCTGCTGGAACGTCGACCTTCGGTTCAGTCTTCAAATCTACTGCAACCTGTAACAGGTCTCTTTTTAGGCATAGTCCTGTGTTTAGCTCCATACATCTTCCTGTGAACCTCATCTAGCTGATCTGCACCAGTATCCGCTACAAAAAAAGTGCCTCCAGAGCGTGATGCTACCACCACCACTTTTCACTTAGGTTTGCAGGGAGATGTGCAGGATTAATTTTATGCCAAATATTGAGAATTTTGGTCAAATCCGACCAGCACACCTTTCACACACATCCTCTATATACATCATATTTCAGGACCATAAAAGTTTTGGTATGCAATTTTTTTTACTCTCAAGCTTTGGATTTAATCAAGATCCAACTAGGATTGATTTGTTGCCAATGAATTTCTGTGAAGGTTTAATGTGTTGATCAATTTGATCAACTTAGCCCCAACAAAATGCATTTAAAGTTATATGCTCCTGTTTAAATAGTTAGAAAAGGCATATCAGACCTATCTTTACATGAAAAGTTCTGTTATAGTGTGCACTAATAACTAGTGCTGAAATAATTTCCCCTCAATTTCCAGTAGGTGGTGATTGATTGGTGACTTAATCTCAACCAGGATCAGATGCTGCTGTGCATTATTTCTTATTTCAAACATGTTCAAAAACATTTGTTATGCTACAGATATTTAGAAATAACAGCCTCAAAAGGAAACTAAATAGGAAGCTTCAGTTTCTCTTCTCCGCTGCTTTGGTCAGAGTATTCTCCAGGGTTTCATGAATGCAGAGAGAGTCCAGCTGGTGTTACGTTTAATGGGAAACCATTCAAATTTTTTAACAACTCTGATGGACACACTGAGCAGCTATTTCCCCATGCCAGTTTTATACACAGTTCCCTTGTGAATAGTGAATTTAAGGACTCTTGCTCTTCACATTTAATGGGCACCTGGAGAAAAAGGCAACATTTGAGTGGGGTGTTTTGATCATTTTCAGTTTTTTTTTTTTTTCAAATTTTTAGTTTTTCAAAATGATGAAATGTGGTGCACTGGCTGTGCATGATGGAGTCAGCTGTTGATAAAAGCAGCTGACTTTTGCTTCAACTCTCCAGGGGTCAGCTATTGAAGTCAACGTATTTGAAAAAGATGACTGAGAATTTTAGGTATAAAATTGGAAAAAAATTGCATACAAATCATCAGTGTAAGCTTGAAACACTCCACTATCTTATTTGGTAAGTCTTAAAATGACGTATGAATAGTTAACACATAAATGAATTAACTTGTGCCTAAAACTGTTTTAATTTTTATGTGTATTTGTAAAACTATCCGATTTTAAAGAAAACTGTTTAGCAAAAGAGAAAATACACAGTGTGTTCAAACCAATTATTTCTATCTTTTATTGCATTGATAGGAAAAATCCTCACAGTTTCGCAGTGAGCAACAATACAAAGACAAAAAAAAGTGTGGCGTAATACTGGAATTTTTCTCTAAAGAAAAACCAACAGCATTGTTGTCTTCTCTTCCTTCGTCTGACTCTGTGTATCCATCGTTTCATTCGCTCAGGCCATCAAGTTGTACAAAACAAAATAACCAGAAAGAACAAGAGTATTTTCACTGTCTGTATCAAAGCAATTATAAAAATAAAAACCTTTAAATTCCAATTCTCCAAATTTTCTTTTTTTTTTGCCATCAAATTCTACAGGTTGTCGAGAGTTAACAAGTCCAAGTACAGAAGTTAAATGAACTGTATTGCACTTTAATACAAACATGCCTGCAACCTCTGTTTGCTCTGTGCAAATGTGTTTGGGTAATCCAACATCTATTGTATAAACTAGTGCATAGTCATGCTTGACATGTTCACATGTAACATGCACAAACATATATGTAAAGGTCAAAGTGGTTCTCTGCTAAAACCGACCTCAAATGAAAAATCCTATCAGGGGCATTTATAAACAACACAGCTAAGGACATTCCACTGAAAAGAGGAGGAAGACTTACATTTGATAGATGAAAAGATGAACCCCATCTATTAAAAGTAGCCGCTTCGTTATCTACACATTCAAAGGATGCAAAGAAAGACATTATTTCTCTGCTTTTACTTTTTCTTTTTTGCTTCATTGTTATTGTACATACGTTGGACAGTACAACACGAGGACAAAGATTACAAGATTCTGTACAATCTGTTCAGGAAACCATTTGAAGGGAGCCAAAGTCCCCAAGTACATTTACACATTAGGGAGAATACAGACAATACACAGCCAATATCATTCTTGACAGGAAAGTGGACATTTCATACAGGTGGACATTTCATGCGTTCAGGTCCAACCGTGGATTATATGCAACATTTCACTTACAGTATATTGTAGACTATTAACAGCCCAGACATGTTGATAAAACAAGTGCAATATTTCATTTTAATGGTCTTCTGGCTTTTGGTATAACTGAATCTCAAAAAGGTTAAGTACTTTGTCCTTCGTTCCACGTCATGGCACAGTCAAACCTACAACCTGAGTAGAAAGTAGACTTCAGGTTCAGATTCGGAATGAGAAGTGATGGCAAGTCGGAGAGAGTCATCTGTATAGTACCGATCTCTGAAATGGTCCACGTTGCCATAACGTACCGACGTGCAGGCTCCTTCAGGGAGTCCTCTGTCCTCCAGCTCATCTAGGTAGCCTGCTATGTAGGAGCCAGTGGAGTGTCTGTTAGGTGGTTGATTCTGCAGGGATGGTTTGTTCCTCCATACTACTCCACCAATGCTGTCACCATTGCTGATTGCCACCCCCGGCCGAGCTTTGAGGGCCTCTTGTTGTCTCTCGCGGGCACGGCTGTTGATGTGGCGCACTCGGCTTTGGCTTCGCGAAGACAGGCGTCGTGCAAGCATCGGAGGAGGGGAATCATCCGTATCTCTGGAAACAATTGGGGATACACTTGCTTCTTGGGGCTGCGCTGGTTGGATTTTCGTTTCTTGTTGCAACTGAGTCGACTGTGGTCTTTCTTTGAGACCGTCGTCTAACTCTAAGCTAACCAGTCTGCGTAGCTGTTCTGTAAGTGGATCACTAGACTTTGTGTGAAAAGAGTGTTTGCCTGTTGTATCTATAGGCTTTGGCCTTGTTGTATGTGCAGTGATGAAACTGCGACTAATTATGTTGTATTTGCTTTGAAAATTGCAGGAAATGTCTTCAGAGGTCAGGTCCCCGAGAGACTTAGACTTGCATGGCTTACGGGGTGTGGAGTCAGTGATAGACAGTGAAGACTGTAGATAAGCTAATGAAGGACCTGAATTTGATTGCAGTGAGTCTCTGACTTTGGACTGTTGATTATGTTTGCTATGAATGAGGTTGGTCTTGTATTTCCCAGTCTGTAAAACCTGTGTCTGACCTTGGCTATGTAGTTGGACGTTTTGAGAAGTTTTAGACTCTAATGAGGGCATAATACAACTATGGTCGAGTTGGCTGTGCGATGATTTACATTCAGAAGGAGAGCATAGGGCTCGTTGTCTGGACCTGTTCTGAGATACAGAACATTGACGCAGAAGACTTTCAGCAGAGGAAAAACCATTGTGGAATCCTCCTCTCTCTGTTTTAATTTGATTGTTTTCTGGTCTTTGTTGATGAGACCCGTTAAAGAGCAGTGTTGAACTACAGTTCCTTAAGTCGGACTTTTGGCTGTTGTTAAGTAAGTCAGAGTTGCCTTTAGGTATCGGGTAGCTGTTCTGATGAAGAGCACTGGGGTTTAAGGGTCTGGAGCTGATATAACTCTGACCTAGTGGAAGTTGTGAGCTGTTTTGTTGATGGTGATTAGTCATTTGACAGCATTGCTTATTCACTGGGAATGAAAATTGCGAAGATGCTAGATGAGATGATTGTGTTGGGCTTGATGGTTGGGAGTACTTTCGAGAGAAGTCGTGATTTTGGTAAATGGCTTGGTGTTTAACAGGAGTTGAAAGCCTACCCCACTGCTTGCTTTGGTTTGGCATGATGTGCGATGGATCTTCATCAACGTTTAGCTCCACTTCTGTAAATGACTCTCCAGTTGAATGGTGGAGAATCTGAACGCAGTCACTGGAGAAGGAGCTCATGTACCTTTCAGAAGTACCCTGTTCTGTTTTAGGTGCTGCAAATGGAGCATCTTCCACCTCCTCGTAAACTCTCTCCTCTGGCTCCGCAACTTCTTGTCTTTCACGCCACATTCTTTCCACACTGCTTCCTTTCCCTATGTTTTGAATAGTTTTTACAGGTGAGGACCCTAGACTGCTGGAAGGCGTGCTCCCTGTAGTATCAGCTTGAACATGGACCGTCTGCTTCCTCAGGTTGTACACGGACACAGGCGTCAAAACTTCCTCATCCAGGATAGTGTAGACCTCTTCAAGCTCAGCAGTTTCTGGGCTCGAGATGAGAGCTGCAGCAAGTTTGTCTTTATTCTTGTTGGGTGAACAAATGCTACTGTGTACATGGCTTGACTTTTGAGAGTTTGTCAACAGTTTGTTTTTAGGAGATGTCATTTTGTTTATGAGAGGAGACCGTAGATCTTTTCGGAAATTAGGTGAAGTAGCCCTAAAGTTCAAGTGGGATAAAGTGATGGTCTGAGCTGGTGTAGTTAAATTTCTTAGATCACCAGTGCTTTCAAACTGATCAATTAAAGCAGAAACAGAGCAACAAGTGTCTAGTTCGTTGCCTAAAGACACTCCATCAATGAGTCTAGAAATAGTGCTATCATGTAAAGAGCTGGGAGCAAAGCTTGTTCCAGAAACAGCTGGCAAAGATGAAGGTGCTGAGGAAGAGGAGGAGGAGCTTGACGGTGCAAGTGTGAATGTTGTACTATTTGATGATGTTTCTGGTTTATCCGATGTTGTTTGGCTATTTGTTAAAGGAGACATAGAGGCAGTTTTCTCTGTTTCTTTGGGGAAGTTATTGGATTTGCTTTGTTCTGACTGGTAGTTGACATATACTTCTTCCTGTCTTATCCCCCCATCATCAATAACCAGATAGGAAGTCTCCTCTGATTGATCACGCTCTTTCTTTCTGTTTGTCTTTGAAGGGGCAGAGACAAGCGATTTAACAGAAAACGATGGGTCAAAGAAAACATCCACGGAGGAAGACCTGGGCCTGTCAAATCGGGAAGCTCCTGTGGACACAGAAAAGGCAGCGAAAAGCTCAATGAATGTGGGCTAGCATGTTACACTGGGGACAGAACTCGAGGCTCCAGGTCAATTAGCCCCTTCACCGATTCTCACCAACAAGTAAGCGTTTTGTCCCATTTTGCACATCTCGTAACGGTAACCAAAATATTTTATACTTTTTTTTTTGGCTTATTTCTCTCGTCAGCTACAAATTCAATGAACTTTAGAAATAAACAATTATAAAAATGTTTCAATGTCAATGTTATTGTATATTGTCGTAAAATATTAATCAAACCAAGTGATTTCCCAAGTTGGGGATGAACACACTATTAGTTCTATCCTATATTGTTTTTAGCATAGTCACAAAAACATTTGTTCTTGCAGTAGATTGCTAGTAGAAAACGACGTAACTTTTCAAACATTTGGATTCAGAATGTCTGAATATAAATATTCACTTGTAAGCACCAGATGTCTGGTAGCAAACCTTCTCTTCATATTCAAAACAGTCTTGTAAGACCAAAACTGTTTGTGCACGAGAGGGCAAAGGGACAACATAATCGGTACCAAGACTATAAAGCTTACAAGCAAAACAACAATTGACGGGTCAGCCATGGCAAGGCAACATCTATACACAAACAAATGGACCAGCAAGAACAGCAGCCAAGGGAAAGTTGAAACAATGGGTCTTTGAGATTGGAACAATAAAACTAGGAGACACTTTTGCAGATATCAAACACGGAAAATGATAAAATGGGGTTGGTTTGATAAAATGGGAGCTGATGGCACATTGATGTATCTCTCAGACCATTTTCAAACCAAATACACTGGGTGAATGCAATGCTTGCATGTTTTTGACCAATGCCGCTTTCAGACAATAGTATTTCTCATTACCTGGAGTGATTTCCTAGTCAGTTCTCTACTATAAAGAAACACAGCAAATGAAGATGGGACAGAAAAAGCATGTTAATGTCTCATGGAGATTAGGCCGTGGTCCAACAGTTCACAAGGTTGCTGTGCATGTAGCTGTTGCAGGAGAAGGACAGAAAACATCTTAGATTCACCCTGTGATAAATTGGTTGGATTGATATACCCTTATGTCCCTTATTACAAAAAATAACAGCATCAAATTGTTAGACGACAAATTATAAATACAGACAATTTCAAGTAGTAGTTTGTATGTAAATTGTATGAGTCTAAAAATCTTTTAACTTGGATTAGAGCAAAAATACCCACCGATGATTGTGTCTGCACCCACATCATGCTGTTCCTTATCTGGGGAGCAGATTGACAGCTGCCCTTGCAGAAGTCTGTCTAATGGCATGGAAACGGGTCTATGGACAAGAGGGGCTCGAGGTTGAAGTGGCTTCTCGGCCCCTTCTGCCCTCGCTGAGAGCCCTTCTCCTCCCGAAGCCCCTGCATCAGTGCCATTCCTGTGATCAGATATCGAAGCCACAGACTCCGATAGCGCCATCTTAGTCTTCTTCCGGCCCTTTGCCGGGGCGCTGGCTGTTCGACGCAGGAGGTGATCACTAATAGAGCGCTTCCGAAGACCAGAGGTGTTCGTGTCCACAGAGGACTTGGAGGAACGGTTGAAGAAACCTCGAATGCCTCGTAGTTGGTGGCCCTGAGTACAGGTGCATCGGAAATAAGAAATCAGCAAAACACGTACACAGCTGTAAACGTAACAGACCAGACTGTCACTGAAAGTGAACTTACTTTTGTAATTATATTCAAAAAGTGAAAGTAAATGTTGCCCATTTAGATGATTATCACATTGCATCGAACTTACAGCTCATAAAACCCAAAACAGTTTCTTAGCCGTTTTAAACATTAAATAAGACAAATAAATAAAAACGATTATTGCAGGAATGTCGGCTGACTGAAAACAGAGTTTCTGAAGGGTCTTAAGAAGTCATAAAAGTCATAAATTTGACAGGCCTAACAAGTCTCGACACGACTTTCCAAACCAGGTCCAAAATCACATGTAATCATGTCTTAAATTTTGACAGCCATTTATATATTTCTTCTTCCATCTAGTACTTTTATGCATTTATTTACTTTAGAAGTGCACAACCATCAATAATTAATTCCCTCTGCCGTAGTTGCTACAAAAGAATTGTTATGGAAGAAAAACTCCTTAATACCAACATAAAACTGCTTCCTATACAGCTTTAGTATATTAAAGTTTTGCAAATGTACTCTTACGCATCCTTATTATACACTGCAAAAACGAATGCACTTCTGACATGCAGAACACAAGCTTTTACACGTCATGAAAGGGAATGAAAAAGAGTGAATCTTAAGAGTGAATTTTATGGACACATGTAGACGCTTGTGAACTGAACTTACATGCTTTTAAAAAAACTTCCTATAGATGGCAACCTAACACCTCAGGTACAGCAAATGTGATGCAAGAAGCTGTCTATTTGCGCATGCATGCCATGCTGTTACCATTTTGTTGACCTCGGGGGGGAGGGGGCAAACAATAAAATAGCGATGATGGTATAAAACCAAGAAATTTGGCAAGCAGATTGCAAGCTGACTAAAATTTAGCCACCAACATTTCCTTTGCATGTACGACTGCACACAAACTGCATGCAATGATTTTTCATGCAGCACGGCAGAGAGCTCACGGGCTCCATATACCTTGCTGGTTCCTAAAAAGTGCATTATGGTAAAGCTTGGGTTCAGGACAAGAGGGCTCCACTGGAGAGACAAAATAGTGGAAGGAGCAGAGCCTCAGTTGACTGATGTGTTGAGAAGGAATGAAACGTGTTTTTCTCCACGATATAATTTCAGCTGCCAAAAGGCAAACGCTGTAGAGCTCTTACCTTTCCATAGACATCATGCACTGACACGTGCACAAAGATGGACGCCTCAGTCAGACCCTCCAGGTAGACATGTCTGTAACCTGTTGTTTAGAAATTAAATATATTAAGGAGAAGGCACGCTTAAGAACAGTTGTCAACCATCTGAGAGGTTAGGATTAATTATAGCGAACATTGTGAAATCATGTTACCCGATAATATAACCCCATTGTTTTTAAACTGTAAGAGTAAATCACAAAGTGATGCATTTAAGTATATCACAGTGCCTCAGTCAAGCATTAAGGATAAAACGGCAGAGTTGTACACAGACCAGGCATCAGGCTACTGAAGGCAACAGTCCGTTGACCAATGAAGTCTCGTCCGATTGGGTCGTGGTCCCAGACAAGGAAACGCACAAGAGCCAGCTCAGCCATATGAAGTGTGAAGGACAGAGTCTCCTCCCACACTGGATTAAAACCTGAGGACAACATACGTTCACAATGATTAGGATCTGCATCATTTCTGCATCTCTTGAATTACATCTTTGCAAAGGCTGATATTGTAGTAACACAAATGATGTACTGTGTTTCAGTGATCACTGCCTGCTTTGATAACCCAATCTTAAAAAAAATGTCAAGGTTTGATGATTGCTTAATCTTTTTCTTTCTCCACAGATACAACAAAGAAATGTTGAAACCATCCATAGCTCACATACAATGTAGCTTGGAACGCAAGCTGGATTTATTTGGTGTTATGCTAACTGGCATAAAAGTCAATAAAATGACTTTTATTCCAGTCTAGGCATTCGAACACTGCAGAAACATGTTCAACTGCATAGTAAAAAGCAAAGCCGCACAACTGTGACATTGCCCTTACAAAACACACGCTACATTCTTACAATGCAACTACCTAACTACAATTACATATTAGCATTTAGTGTTTATGTGCAATATGAAGTAAAATGTTTCAACAACCTTGAGAGCCAATAAAACCTAAGACTAAATCCAAGTAAACACTAGGTCACTGACTCATTCGAGTGTGTTTTTCTTACCGTTGTCATCAACAACTCTCGTCTGTTCCTTGCAGCAGTCAATGGGCAAACCAATGATCTCCACTTCAACGAACGGATCGATGATCTGAAGGCGGCAGAGATAATCAAAATTCTGATGTGGCCCTCCTCTTATTTATGCTGTGAGCAAGTTTTACGTTCCCGAGCAGTCGAGCGCAAGAAAACAAGTGTGTGTAGAAACAATTACGCTCGTCAAAAGACAGAATGACAGATGGAGAATGTAAGAACGCCGAGCTCTGCGCTGCTCTGTCTTTACCTCGCCACGGTCCCCCAGCATGGAGTCCGGTGGTTTGGGCAGCTGCTGTCCACTAATGATCTTGAGTATGAGCTGTTTCTTGGGGTAAGCTGGAAGTGGGTCATCACTGAATGGGTTGAAGGAGCCTACAGGGAGTAAAAGATGGCAGAGCAGCAACTTTAATTAATGTCATCATTTAATCCTAACATTAGGCCCGCTGTCCCCGTCATTTCCTCTGAGGGAACTTTTCTTTTCTGGGCTTCTCCCACAATCTACAAGCCTTTACAGCTCTCCAGTTATGTAAAAAAACAACCTGTATATTGCAGTGTAACATCTCAGATTCTACATTTTAGGATTTTTTTTTTGTTAAATCACACACAATGTTGTAATATATTTGGCTTTACCAAACTTAAAGCAGTTTTACTTTCAGCAATGTGGGGTTTCTGGGATGTACCACATTTTCATTTTGATTTCATCTTCTGAATAATAATACGTCACGTGACTTATTAACTTTGTTCAGACTCCAAAGTAAGTAACCACGAAGACACCCAATGATCTGAGTCTGAGCTGAGAGACTTCCTCTCTGTGTTTCCTCTAGAACAATAGCTGGTTGTGCCAAGTGTTGGAAGTCCACACCAGGAGTCAATCGGTCCCAAGCAACAACTTGATCTTGGTTCACACAATTAAGAAGGTCAGTTCTTTCTCTAGTGGTGGTTCTTGTCCAGAAAGCTGCCAAATCACAGACACTTCAGAAACATTGAATTTCTCCATTTTTGCGCTTGTCTCTTTCAGATCAATTGGGTATTAGTGATCAGATTTCTTAGCCATTAAACCTCTCTCTAAACTCAAGAGAGATGGTAAAATTCTCCAAGTAAGACTTTTTAAGAGAAGCAAATAATATTTTGAACACTCGGGTTTTTGTGATTCTCCTTGTAAGATGAAATAGTTGCAAATCCAGCACTAGTATCTTCATTTTAATGAAGATACTGGTAACAAGACTACCATTTGATTAAAAATAAAACAAATTCTTAAGTATGTTGTTTTTTCTTGCAACACTTAATTTAAATGTAATTATACCTCATAATTTGAGAAATATACTACCTCCACTGCCTCACCGATAAAGTGCATCTGTATTTTGATATTTTGGGGTTTATTCGGTGCATGGTTTTACCTTTACACATTGGAGGGGGCTTGAGGACGTAACCAATGCCTCCATTCACCATGAACTTGGATCTGTTGAGCTGCATCATCCGCCCGTCTGTTTGATAGTTTAGTGCAACTAAAAAAAACAAAAAAAAAACACACACACACAAAAAACATCCAGATAGTTATAAAATTTCACCTAAACGCCACCTACACTTTGATACATGTGTCTGCACTGAGGGGTAAATTAAAAAATAAATAATTCTCAGTTTGTTTACAGCTCTCCAGTTATGTAAAAACTGGAGAGTTTTTACATGCAGGGTTTAGATTTATGGCTTCGGGCTGGGTTTGGCCAAAATTACTTTCTTTATGGTCGTGTCGGATCGGGCTCGGGCTTCTGTGGTGTGTTTAATAAGCCTCCAATACAAACAGCACGGATAAGATGTAAAGTTGTGTTAATCTACTTATTATAGCTTAAAAGATGTTTAGGTAGTTCAACGTGTTGAGGATAGCAAGAAAGTAATGCAGGTGCAGACGTTCATTAGCCTGCAACAAGCACAGCGCACTGCATAATAAATGCACTCGCTGCCCCGCCCTGCGCCGCTCCTATCAATCACAGATGATTTGCACTTGACTCACCCAGAGGTTACAACAAGCGACAAAATGGAGCTGGAAGATGCTCAACCAAAGCTAAAAACGGCAGAAGTTACACTTTCTACTCAAATAGTGGCTTAAAAATGAAAGCAGTAAAATCTTAATGAAAATAATACGTTGGGTTTACTTCGGATTCAGGCGTGTAATTAAAGCTAATTATTGGGTTGGATCGGGTCGGAGTCTTTAGGCCCAGTCTAAAGTCTGATGTGAAGCTTGGAGATACTGACCTGAAACGGGCAAAAATCATCATCACTGCTTAAACTTCATAGCACTGGAAGGTGACCTTGAAACGACCCTAGTCTAAAATATTTCTGTGATTATTTTAACCATAGCAGGAAAGCAAAGCTGCAAAATAATACCAAACTCAAAGCAGACAATTGCGTCAGTTTTGCTACAGGTCAGATTCTCAAAAACCAAAACATAACCAAGACACGCAAGATGGCAAACATCCAAACAAGCTTTTTGCAGAGAAACGGAACAAAAGTGCCTGAAACTAAAACTGGGAGCAGTTCTACAGTCTTCAAAAGCTGTGTGCTAAAGGGGAGACGGATGAAGAAAGGTACACAAACCATTGCTTTAGGGATTTTTTTTCCTGTTTTTCATCAGCAAAAGAAAGAAAGAACGTTGTGATTGTTCTTAAAATATTAATGAAATGTGCTGTGACTGCTTCACCTTCTGAAATATTTTTGCAGAGCTACCGCTTTGTACTGTCTGACTTGCTTTCTGCTCTGTCCTGTTTCATTTAACTACTTCTACCTATTTATTATCATTTTCACCCACTGTCTTTTTCAGTATGTAAGGTTTACTTTTCTCCCTTTTCAAGAATCTAGTCTTAGGTTTTGAATTTTTGTGTAATATCATGCTCAACCTTACATTTTCTTTTCATAATTAATCACTTAATCAAGTGACTAATTATAAAATTATTCACTACAGAGCCCTTTGCTGTGTTTAAAAGTTTCCTGTTCTTCATCAGATGCTTCTTGTCTGAGTTTGATTTTGGTTCATCATCCAAAAACAAGAATCATTACATGAAATCATCTGTGTAAACACGTTTCACCCCATAGCTTATCCCAGAGTTAGAAATTAAAGTTGTATGCCATTAAGTGGATAGACAGTACCATATGAATATTGTCTTAATAAATATATGAGATATACTGTGTCTTTAAGTCTTAACACGCGACTTGTTGTTAAAAGTTTTTCAATGCCTGGCAAAAGTATTAACACTTGTTAAACTTGTTCACATTTTACTGCATTTTATCAGGATTAAATGTGACAGGCCAGATTATGGTGTATATTTCTGTGATTCCTAATTCACAATATTGTTAGGAAATAAGTCTGATATGCATTTGCAGTCTCACGTGAAAGCCACCGTTGGAGAAGCAAGCTATATGTTTGCGATACAAGGTGCTGTAATCAGCAACTTAAACATACCATCCCTATTGTGAAACATGGAAATGGCAACTTTTGGGATGCTTTTCTTTAGCCGCGACAAGAGAGTTGGTCCTTTATAACCTCAACAACACACAATTGTCTTAGAGATTTAGCTACTGACAGAAACATGACAAAAAAAGCAAGACAGTTTGAAAGGTGTGAATAATTTCATGTAGTAAAATCTTAAACAGACAATTCGACTTCTCACCCAGCTGACAACCAACGTTCCAGTAGAACTGCGGGTTAAAATTAGACGAGTCGATGCGATAGGCTGAGGGGTAAATCCTCGACAGCTGCCTCTGGTTAAAAGCCAGGAACTGCTCGGCCCTGTGATTGACCAGAGATTGCGCTCTGGTCTCGCTGAAAGACAAAACATCACCTGGAGTCCCTGAAAAACAACAACAACAACAGAGCCAAGGAGTGAGAAAATGTCCACAGGGGCTTGAGAAGCATTGCAATTTACGGCTTGTGTGTGCAGGTGTCGGTTTTGTTTCACCTTCATTTAAGCACTCCTGCGAGGCGACAGAATTGGTGAACACCACCAGGTTTGACAGATCTCGACTTAGTTTCATAGTCTTCCTCTTCCGTCCACCCCTAAAAATACGTTTTGAAAAACAGGACCAGATAGACTTTGGTCAGTCTCACTGACCCATTTACACTGGAAATTCGTGGTAGGGTAGAGAGGATAGTCCATAAGAGGCAGCTTGCAAACCACAGGAAAGAGCATCAAAGGCAAAAAGCTTAATGGGAACCAGCACACACGCTGTGCCGCAATACTCTCTCATTATTGCACGAGTGCATCTACAAATCACGCATATATGTTCTCAGACAAACACAATCAGCCGCATTTAAGGGAGCGTCTGAGATAACTCCCAAAGACATTCATACGTGAATCATCAAACAGGACCAGAGAACAGAAGGAGGAACACTTGAAAAAAGATTAAGAAGTAACAGAAAGCTAAAAATCCTTGTTCGATCAATTTCCACCCACAAAGAACCGGCTTAATCTAAACGTCTACCAGAAAATAGAACAAAACATGAATTCAGGTCAAACAGCGGCAAAGTGACGGGCAATCAAAGCTAGAAGAGTCACACAAAGGTGGAATACGCAACGTAAAAAGCAGAATAAAGAACAACAAACTGCACTGTAAGGGCAACACAAATACTGTGAAAGTATAAAAAGTAGCATAATGTGGTCCAAAGAAACTGAGTAGATTAATTTGCATATGTGTGTGTGTGTGTTTAAGCATTAAAAAAGACAAACTATTTACAGTGAGTGACAATGAAAACTGCACAACAGTACAGCTGTACAGACACCAGCAGAAATGTTTTTCAAAGTGAATAAAACTGGGCAAATAAAATCAAGGTTTGGCTATAATAAATTGAAACAGCAGCATTACTGTAGCCTAAAAAAAAAAAAAAAAATATATATATATATTAAAATAGGGC
>CAEGAE010008193.1:0-12081 GCA_903067095.1 Girardinus metallicus | reverse complement strand
TGTTTGAAGAGGCCGGACCTCTGAAGGCGACGGAGGAGGAGGAGGATGATGATGTCATGTGAGCGAGGGCAGCAGGAGAGGAGAAGAGAGGAGGAGAGGAGGAGAGGAGGAGAAAATAAAACAGATTTACTACGAAGGTTTTTATCTGTTTAGTTTTGGGATCATTAAACTCCGACTGTTTTCTTCTCTCAGCCTTTCTGAGTCTCTATATAGTTAATTAATCAATTATTAAATTAGTTCTATCAATAATCACTTCAATCCAAACTAATGAAGTAATCAGAACCTTTAGCTCCACGTGAATCTGTGTCTGGACTCTGGTTCTGGTTCAAGTTCTGATCTGGTTCAGGTTCAGGTTCAGGTTCTGGTTCTGGTTCAGGTTCAGGTTCAGGTCCAGGTCCGGTTCTGATCTGGTTCTGGTTGGACTCACGCGGCAGGCTGGTGGACACGTTGACCTGAGCGTAGAAGCTCTTGCTGGGCAGCAGGTCCGACACGCCGTTCTGGGCCTCCACGCTGAAGGTGTAGTTGGTGTTGGGCAGCAGGTTGACCACCGTCACCGTGCGCTCCGTCAGGCCCACCTGCTGCGGCACGAAGCCCACGCCGGGCCCGCACGGCTCGCAGCGGGCCGGGCCGCAGCGCCGGCAGCCCACGCTGTAGGTCAGGTCCACGCGGCCCCCGGAGTCCGAGGGCGGGGCCCAGTCCAGGACCAGGGAGGACTGCCGCAGGGAGAAGCGCAGGCTCCGGGGCGGGGAGGGCGGCCCTGCGGGTCAGAGCGGGGCAGGGAGACCGGCGTGAAAACATGAAATATGACTGGATGAAACAGAACATGGAGCCAAACAGTCTCAGTGCTGTCAATCACTCTAGTGTATGCTCCTTCTCTCTGCTACGCTACAGCTAGTTAGCATGATAGACGGTTTTCCTGTAGCAGTTACTTGTTTCTCCTCATTAGCGCATTGAGTCGAATATAAGAGTGATTGGCAGCGCTAAGCCCCGCCTCCTGGCTCTGACTGGCTGTTGGTGTGTTTCTCAAACGGTGTTTTTAAGTGTCTCCAGTTAATCAATTACTGAACTAGTTCACAATTATTTAATCTGGTTAATCGCTAAAATTATTTGAACTTCATTCTTTCTGTTTTGTAATGATTCTCTGGTCCAGTTTCACTTCATGGCTGGAGAATCTGATGAACCAAGATGGTTCCCCCGTCACGACCCCCCAGCCCTCACATGGTCACTCTGAGCACGCTCAGTCAGCTCACGCCCATATATGGAGTGTCTCTGTCCGCGACTCGTCCTCCTGATTTAATGAGTGATCGTCCTCCTCAGGCCAGGGGGAAATAAAGCTGCTGCAGACCCAGAACCGGACCGGACCGGACCGGACCGGACCGGGACACCTGCTTCACTTCAGGCGTCAGACAAACAGAACACTGCGGGGAGACCACTTCCTGTTTGACCTCCTGACTATTTTCATCACCAGTCACGAAGTGGAAACGTGTCCATCTGTCCCTCAGTGTCTCTGTCCATCTGTCCCTCAGTGTCTCTGTCCATCTGTCCTCATCCTGCAGCCCGGTTCTGGTTCTGATGCTCCGCTGGGTTCTGTCTAACCCCGCAGAAACATTTCCAAACTTTATCTCCTGAGTTTTTCCACTTTGTTACATTTTTTCCTGCAGCAGTAAAATTTACTAAGGATATGAAAAAAAATCCCATTTTAATTTTTCCATTAAAATTCTGGTTCTGAGATTTTCCTCAGGACTTTTTTATAGATTTGATAAACTGATATCTAATATTGAAATGTTCTAATCATTTTACTATTGATGGACCAGAAATTAATCTGCAGTAATGAGGAAATGTTCTGGATTAGAACTGTAGCGATTAATCCGATTAATTGGTTAATCAATTATTGAAATAATCCCTGATGTTTACAGAGCTTCAGGATTTTATGGCATGATTTTCTCTCCATAAAAACATAATAATAACTCCGGCTTGTAGAATGATCTGCTTCAGATTTTGTGTTTTTGTTCTGGTTCTGATCCGCTTTGGCTCGGCGGTTCTGCTGCAGAGACGTTTCGCCCTCTGAAGCAGGACTAGCCCAGTCCAGTCTGAGCCCGGTCAGAACCAGCGGATCGATACTTTAATTAATGCGCTCGTTAGACGGCTGTGAATCCATCAGGCCGGATCAGGAGATCGATGCTGTAATTAAAGCTCCAGTGACCCGCTGACCCGCTGACCCGCCGCCGCTCCAGAACCCCGCATCGGGTCAGGACCGCCGCCAGAACCAGCAGAGGGTCCAAAACGGACCGCTGAGACAGAAAGGGGCAGATTCTCAGTGATGCTCTGAGGGTCAAAGGTCAAGAGGATCTGAAATGGCGGCTAGGCAGCAGGAAGGTTGTGGGTTTGAATCCCAGTGCCTTGCCGGTGGAGTTAGCATGTTAGCCTAAGAGGAAAAATCTACAAGCTGAAGGAAAATCTGGGATCACCGTCAATATTTTTATTCTCATTTTGAAAAATTACATTAATAAATTTGATGGAAGTTGAAAAAAAATTGAAAATATTTCCTCAATTAAGCAAAAAAAAAAACCAAACAAAATGTTATTTTCTTCAGCAGTTCTCGGCTGCTGATCATGTGACTTTTGTTTTTATTGCAGTTTTGTGAAATAAATTTATTTCCAAACCAAAACCAGAAAATTGATCAAAAATGTGTTTGCGTGAAATTGGCCTGTTTCCTTTATGCAAATTCATTTTCGTAATTTCAATGTGCGCATTTCAAAGTGAAAGCAAACGCGGCTGGAGACAGACCGTTGCATCCTGGGTGCACTAAGCAGCGTTCCCAGAGATCCTTCCTGATCGCTGCAGAATCAATAAGTATTCACACCCTGCTGGTACTGAACAGTTTTTACTGTCGCTTATTGTAAATAGTTTGTTGTGTTTTAATGTTTTAAACACAGGTACATTTTAATTTTCCCCTAGTTGTACGCTCCTCTTTTAACACTGAAATGTTTCTGTACAATACTTTATTTTTCACATATTTTAAGTCGTATTTTGGTGTAAGTCTGATTTCATTGTTTCCAGGATTTCTTTCTAGTTTCCAGGGAACTTTGGTCGCAAGTTTGTCGCTGCTTTGTTCCCAAACCGTCGCCATGGTGATAAAAACCTGATCAGTGAGACGTTTTCCTTTCTGTCCGCCGTTCCTGAATGCTTCCCGGGAAAATCAAAGATTTATTCACATTAAACATGAGAGGTGAAGGGGAGGAAGAGGAGGAGGAAGAAGAGGAAGAGGGGACGCAGGGTGAAGGACGGGTGAAGCATAAACTGATCTCTATGGAATCAGCAGAAATGAAAACGGGTTAAAAGCAGAAACATGACAGAAATGAGTGTGTGTGTGTGTGATTACTTGTGCAGGGGGTGGAGGGGCTGTCCAGAGGAGTCCTGAAGTGATCTTCCTCACACACACACACCACCGATCCTTCCTCATCCGCCACGCTGTTGGCCGGACACGGAAAACACTCCTGCTGCCGCGACGACATCTTGTAGGATCCAGGCGGACATGCTGGACAGAACACACACTCCGTCAGGAAACACACACTCCGTCAGGAAAACACACACTCCGTCAGGAAAACACACACTCCGTCAGGAAACACACACTCCGTCAGGAAACACACACTCCGTCAGGAAAACACACACTCCGTCAGGAAACACACACACTCCGACAGGAAAACACACACTCCGTCAGGAAACACACACTCCGTCAGGAAAACACACACTCCGTCAGGAAACACACACACTCCGACANCACACTCCGTCAGGAAACACACACTCTGTCAGGAAACACACACTCCGTCAGGAAACACACACTCCGTCAGGAAACACACACTCCGTCAGGAAACACACACTCTGTCAGGAAACACACACTCCGTCAGGAAACACACACTCCGTCAGGAAACACTCTGTTGCCGTTTCTGGGATTTGTTCCTTTTCTCTCTGTTTCTGCGTTTTTCTTCCTCTTTTCTGTGGTGAGTTTTGCAGTTTGCATCCTTCGTGTCGCCGCAGCGTTCAGCCGTTTGCGCCTGCGGGCCACCGTAGCGGGAGCGAACCGGGTAAACGTGATAATGAACCATAATTTTGAGGGCGTGCTGCTCCGTTTCGTTTCAGACTTTACTGGATCTGAGCTGAGAGCTGAAAGCGTCTTTGAGCCGAACCGTGATGAATCCCAGGAAATGAAGCCGGCCGCTTCCTGCTCCAGCCGCCGTGCAGATTTGTGTTGATGGTGGAATAATGAAGCCGGTTCTGTTTGCAGCCGGACTGAACTCCTGCTGGGCTCAGTCCGGCCCGGTTCTGGAGATGCCAGCCCCGCCTCGCGGATCCAGGCAGGAGCTTGTAATTGAGTTTCTAATGTGAGTCATTACACAGGAAGCGCTTCAGAGGCGCACGCGGCCGCGCGTTGGTTCTGCCCAGCGCCAGCAGAACCAGCATGAATGGACCCAAATCAAGGCCCGATTATGCAGACATCATAAACGCCGTGTTGGCGGCCGACTTATCTCCTGCTTTCAGCCGGACTCGCATTTGGACCGCCACCCGGTCGGCCCGCCTGACGGCCGGACCGGGCCGACGCGATAACTAAAGCGGCCGGCGGCGCCACGGCCGCCAGGCGGGGTCACGTCGGTCAGGACCGAGCCACAGCCCACCTGGCGCCGCGAGAAGCCCGGCTCTACAGAACCCGTCCAACCGACACCGAAACCGAGAGAGAGATCCGCTCTGCTGACTTCCTGCCAGAAACCGAGGGACGTCTGAGACAGCTGGCAGGGAGAGATCCGGTTCTGCCACGGGCTCAGCGGGACGACCACACACACACACACGCACACACAACTAAACAAACACACAACTAAACAAACACACACACACCAAAACACACATACAACTAAACACACACACACCAAAACAAACACACACACACACACACACAACTAAACAAACACACACACACGCAACTAAACACGCACACACAACTAAACAAACACACACACACCAAAACACAGACACGCAACTAAACACACACACACACAACTACACAAACACACACACACAACTAAACAAACACACACACACACACACACACCCCAACACACACACACCAAAACAAACACACACACGCAACTAAACACACACACACACACACGCAACTAAACACGCACACACAACTAAACAAACACACACACACCAAAACACACACACACAACTAAACACACACACACACAACTACACAAACACACACACGCAACTAAACAAACACACACACACCAAAACACACACACGCAACTAAACAAACACACATGTTTGCGCGGCTATCTTTGTGGGGACTTTCCATTGACTTTCATTCATTTCTACAGCCTAACCCTAACCCTAACCAAAACTCAATTCACACCTTAGTCCTAAATCTGACCCCTGACCCAAAAACAGCGTTTCCCCTTGTGGGGACCAGGCTTCGGTTTCCACAAATAGCAATTGGTCCCCACAACGTAGTATATGTCAGGAAAATCGTCCCCACAAGATATTACAAACAAACAAACACACACACCCCAACACACACACACTCTGAGCCAATCGTCTCCGAGTTTCTATTTCATCACTGGATGAATTCGTCTCAGCAGGTGGTCGGTGAGTTAAATCAGCCATAACCTGAGAGGGGTCAAAGGTCATCTCTACCCTTCCCAGGACTGGACATCCCAGCAGATTCAGCCAAAGGTCAGAGGTCAAGGCCTGAAGCTCAGAGAAATGGCCAGAAACCCCAGAGCTTCACTTCAGCCTCTGCAGGCCCCAGTTAAAGGTCAAAGGTCACAATCATGAGCCTCTCAGTAGGACAAACAGCAGCAGATCTACATCAGAAGGGTCTGTAGTGGCCTAGTCAAAGTTCTGACTGGGCCTGGCAGCTGGTTTGTCAGAATCAACTCCAGCAGGAAACGACGACATGGTGAAATGTTTGAGATAAAAATATTTCACAAATCTAAATATGAGAAAAAAACATAAATAATACGACAAGAAAGACGAGAGCAGAGTTCAGTAAAAAACTAAAATAATACGGGAATAAAGTCATAACATGATGAGAAAACAGTTTAAACAATATAACGGTTTAGAGCTCTACGACGACTCGGACAAAACAAAACGCATCGGCCAATCCCGCGAGGGAAACCCAGAATTACAGGTCAAAGGTCGTAGAGGGTAAAGCCAAATTACGACAGTCATAATGTTACGGTAATAACTTTGTGCGAGTATAAAGTTAAAATAATACGAGAATGAAGATGTAATAATGACAATAAATTCAAGTTATGAAAAATTTCAAAATCAAGTTAAACAAAGAGTCTAAATAATACAAGAATAAAGTCATAATATTATGAGAAAACAGTTAAAATATAAATACACCAAAAAGCTGAAATATTATGAGATGACGTCAGAGTAAAGTGAGAATAAACTCATTTTTTGAAAAAGTTGTACGACGTTATTATGATAATAAATCAATAAATACGTTCAAAAAAATAAGAGAAAAAATTAAATTTATCTTGAAAAGACACTTTGCTACCAGGATGTGATGTGAGCAGCTGATCTGTAAGAAGATAAAATATTTCCTCATCTGTAGAACCGAGGCCAGAGGAGAACGTCTCAAGATGAAGTTACACAGAACTGACTGGATATTTAGTTAGCTAGCTCAAGAGCTAAATGTTTAGTTTGGAGCTACGTAGCTAGCTTGGTTACTAAAATGTCTTGAGTTTGAAGCTGACATTTATAATGAACACCAGGGTGAAAATATGACTTAAAAAAATCAATCCCATTTTTTTCCCTTATGACAAAGTAAATAAGCTAAATTATTGTGTAAATTTTTATTTTTTACAAACACGGTGATGCAACAACAAAGCTTCTGTCTGACATGCAGTTAAGTCAGATGAAATCTCTCTGCTGGTTAGCTGCTCAGGCTCCAGCGGATCATGCTAGCAATGTTTGATTTTCATCAGCCTGACTGGAACCAGGCCTGACTATGGGATGTCTTCAGAATCACAGTTATCCAATAAGAGCCGGGACATTACAGCGCTGCCACACAGACAGCGCTGTAATGTCAGGAGAGGAGCAGGAGAGGAGCAGACGGACGCCTGCAGGATGTGACACACACACACACCCACACACACACACACACACGGCCGCAGCCGTCTGGTGCTTTCAGGAAACATGGCTTCCTCCCAGCATCTAATCTGAAACATCTCCAGACGGTTTTTCTCCTGGGTTCTGTTTGCCCCATCACGTCTCTGTTCGGATCGCCGGTTCTCTCAGAACATGAGAACCAACATGATGAAGATCCAATCATCATCTGCTCTCCTCTCACACTAAAAGGTTCTGTTTGTTTGGACTTCTGAATGAAGGGAGTGACATGCAGACACATTTCTGCTGTAAGTCGGTTTCCTCGTGATTTATTCCTGAAGATAATAATTAATCCCAATCCTGCTGCAGTTTAACTTCACCAGCCAAACCGAAACCCGAGAAACAGAACCTGCCTGGCAGCAGGAAGTAGGATGAAAGGTCTGAATCAGCAGCACATCGAGTCCAGATACAAAAATGCCAAAATAAACAAAGTGAAAAATGTTCCAGGACCGTCTGTAAGGTTCTGGGTCTGCATAGAACCTCAGCAGAACCAGGATCTGCAGACAGACCCAACAGAACCACTCCAAGGCTTCACTGCCTCAGTTAAGGTCAGGAGAGACAAAGTGGCCTCCCTGATGGAGCTCCCAGACCAGAACCACTGCTGACCCAAAAGAACAATGTGACCGGCTGGGATCCAGCAGATCACTTCCTGATGATCCTCAAGATTTCTGGGAAAAATTCAGCAGATCTGAAGAAACAGGCGGACGTTTCTCCCGCTAGCTCAGAGTTAAATGTTTAGCCTGCTAGCTAAATGTTTAGCTTAAGTTATAGAGCGCTAACTAGTTAGCTAGCTAAATATCTGATCTCAAACTAAGCTTTTAGTTTGAAGATAAATATTTGAATTGGAGCCAAATATTTTATTGGTGAAAAATAAAATTAGTATGCTAACAAAAAATTTAGTTAGCAAGCTAATTATTTAGCATCAAACCAAATATTTACACAGTTAGCTAAATATTTAGTTCGCTCAGTAAATATTCAAGCTAAAAGTTTTGCTGGTAAATTAAATGTTTAGTTTTAAACATTTAACAGAATGAAACATGTTTTCCTCTTGTGATGCTAGCTAACCCAACGGAAGCTGTTAACGTCCGACTGTCAGCTGACCGGCCGTTTCGTCCCCAGCAGTTAAACGGCTGAACGTTGCGTTCAGGAGCAGCTCAGGTTTTCCACATGCCTGTTCCAGGTTCCTGCTTTGTGAGGACAAACGTGGCGAATGGATCCGGTTCTGGGCGAGAACGAACAGCAGAGCGCCGCGTCGGAGAAACAAACGCCGTCTCTTTGAATCTGCTCTGATGTGAAGCTGTTCCTGTTTACTCTCTGCTGAATATGTCTGCTTATGGAAATTAAAAAGCATAATCTGCAGCCCGCTGCCGCGCACCGGCTTCATTTGACTCGGAATCAGTGGCTCAGATCTGAACGAGTCTCTCTTTCTAATGACATTTCATTTCCAGTCGCCTCGTTCCGAATCAGCCCATTTCATTAGGACCGTGACCCACATAGCAGCAAATCAGCCAGAATCATCTGATTCCTGCAAGCCGAGGAATGAGCAGCGCCGCTTCAGCGCAGCGGGGGGCAGGGTAACGTCGTGAGGGGGTCAAAGGTAACCTCAGGTTTTATTCGCCATCCGCCTGGCCCAACATGTTTCTACTTCATGTGGCTGAATGAACCTCAGGTCTCGGTGTTTGGAAAAAAAGAATATTTTACTGTAAATTCACACAATTAATAATCTATTTACTGTGGAAAATCACATTTTGTAACATGCAACGTGTTGGGACTCATTGATCTGGTATAAAAATGAATTTATCCCATAATTCCCCTTCAGAGTCAATGAAATGTCGTTTATGAAAAGCAGCATGTCAGGGATTCAGATTCAGCTCTTAAATTTCCATAAACGATTCAGTTAAAATGAACTGAATTCTTTATTTGCATTCTTTAACGCAGAGCGTTGGGGCGGCGGTCCAGGCTGGCGGGCCGGAGCTGGTCAGGCCGGTTCGGTCGGTTCTGGTGTCGATCCACACGGCAGGAGCAACACGAACCGAGTCCAGTCACCAACATCCCGGTTCCAGAGGAAAATCCAGTAAAATCCCAACATACCATACATGAATCTAGCACAATCAGACACGACGACGTAGAAACGGTGACAGTCTGTGGACTCAGTTTAAGTGATAAAAGACGCAACAAAAAGAAAAGGCTTTGGATAAACGGCGGAGTGAGCAGCCGCTCTGTCTGCTGCATGAAGCACTAAACCGGATCTCAGTTGGGATCTCAGCTGTTTGGGATCCCCCCTCCCCTCCCCCCTGCTTACGTCACTGCGCCGTCTGATTGGCTGCCTGTCACCTTTAACCGGCTGCGTTCTGCTCTCTGTCAGGGAAAACCCCACAGGCTGCGATAGTCGGGCCAAAACAATGCTGAATATGTCCGATTTTAGATGGGAGCGGTCCGACGTTCTACCGACTGGACCGGATCAGTCGAGACCCACGTCACAGAGCAGGAGGATCAGGTACGATTATCGAAAGCCACGATCTGAGACAATCGGGGGACCCCCTCCCCTCCACAAGCCTTGGTCCGTGGCGGTAAAACGGTCGGGGACCACTGGTTTAATGTAACAAGGATTTAAAGTGGTTACATGAAAAATCTGCAGGATGTGACCGTTGTTTTTATCCGATTGATCGTCAGAATAGTTGATAAAATAACGGTTGGCTGCTGACGGTGAGGTGTCCTTGAGTCTGATGACACGTTGATGTGCCTACAGGTGTGATTGTTTCTGATGACCTGAGCTTTAAGATGGTCCATACTGTAAATCTGTGTTCAGAGTTTTGCACAAGCCGCATAATGTTGTGACGTCCCACCGAGGGAACAAGAGGAGACTAAAGGGTTAAACCTGCAGGAGCCTGATAGGAGGACAAACGAAGGCCGACTCCAGTTTCTGGAAAGTTTAAGATTTAAAGAGGCTGAATGTTTGTCCGTCTGATCCGAGGCGGGGGATTACGGCTGATTCCCAGCCGGAGCGCGGCGTTCCTGTGCCTCAAAGCCTTAAAAGCAGCAGCAGCAGCTTGTGTTCCAGCTGCAGGGAAACGACCCCTGAGCTGCTGGATCAGACGCTCCCCGCAGCATTCAGCTTCCTCCGCCGGAACGCCGCTAACCCCCAGCTATCACAGACCTTCAGCGCGGCTGTTAGAGGCGCTTTATATCTGCAAAAGGACATTAAAGTGACTAGAAAAGGTTGAAAGAATCAGAGAACGAGTGAAGAATTTCACAAAGGTGATAAAATATGAATAAAAGGAAAGAAAAACTAAATAAAATGAGGAGAGAAGCAGCAGAACCCGAAGGCTACGAGTCAGAAAACGCTTTCAAAGGTTTAACATCTTCACGTCCCACCAAGTGAGAGCAACCCTGAAGGATCTCCAGGTGTGTGTGTGTGTTTCTGTATAGCGTGTGTGTTTCTGTATAGTGTGTGTGTTTCTGTACAGTGTGTGTGTGTTTCTGTATAGTGTGTGTGTCTGTACAGTGTGTGTGTGTGTGTCTGTATAGTGTGTTTCTGTACAGTGTGTGTGTTTCTGTATAGTGTGTGTCTGTATAGTGTGTGTGTTTCTGTATAGTGTGTGTGTGTGTTTCTGTATAGCATGTGTGTCTGTATAATGTGTCTGTGTGTCTGGTGTTTGTGTGTGTGGTGTGTGTGTGTGTGTTTCTGTATAGCATGTGTGTGTGTGTTTCTGTATAGTGTGTGTGTGTGTTTCTGTACAGTGTGTGTGTGTCTGTATAGCGTGTGTGTGTGCGTGTGTGTATAAACACTTTAAACTCTGACTCTCTTCCTGCAGAGGATCTCTCGGCTCTGGATGATCTCTGCTGCGTTCATCACTCATCTCTCACCACATCCAGCGTCCCGATCCGGTCCGATCCGGTCCGGACTCGTTAACGGGCTTATCGGCCTGGGGGGACGGTACAGGTCGGACCGGTCGGTCGGACCATACGGCTGATTAAGTGGCTCTGCTGCAGGGGGAGTCACGGTCAGAGCACACGGCCATTTAAACGCTTTCAGAGGGGTGTGTGTGTGTGTGTGTGTGTGTGTGTGTGTGTGTGTGTGTGTGTGTGTGTAGCCTTCCTGTGATGAGGAACAGTTGGTCCATCAAGAGATGGATGAGGTGATTCAGCGCCCCACCCCCACCTGCTGCTGGCAGGACTCCATGTTGGACATGGAGATGGAAACATGAAGAAAACATGGAAATATTTCTGAATGATTTTCATTTTCAGTCAGAATATTTAACATAATGAAGGTTTGCAGTCATGTCTCTATATTTAAGTTCAAGCTAAAAAAGTAGTTTGAAGATCCATATTTACTAAACAAAGTGAATATTTATTTTTAATCAAAATAAGAAGTTTTAAACTAAATATTCAGCTAGCTTGCTCACTTAGCATTTATTGAGCTAAATACACAGAGCCAGACTTCTAACTAAACATTTCAGATTAAGCTAAATATTTAGTTTGCAAAATAAATATTTAGTTGCTAACCTAAATTTCTATTTCAATATTTTAAAACTAACATTCCCAAGTGAATGAATAAAATTGTGAATATATAACTTTAAAAAAATGAACTCCCACTTTTTCTTCTTATGATGGGCTGAATAACCCAAATTATTGCTTAAACAGTTTTCCATATCGAAACAGCTGGGAGTTTACTGATGCTAACTCTGCTAAACCACGCTATCGATGCTAACTCTGCTGAACCACGCTATCGATGCTAACTCTGCTGAACCACGCTATCGATGCTAACTCTGCTAAACCACGCTATCGATGCTAACTCTGCTAAACCACGCTATCGATGCTAACTCTGCTGAACCACGCTATCGATGCTAACTCTGCTAAACCACGCTATCGATGCTAACTCTGCTGAACCACGCTATCGATGCTAAC
>CAEGAE010008192.1:0-40304 GCA_903067095.1 Girardinus metallicus | reverse complement strand
ATTGCCAACAAAGGATATATTACAAAGTATTGAGATGAACTTTTGTTATTGACCAAATACTTATTTTCCACCCTTGTATGCAAATGAATTATTTAAAAATCAGACAATGTGATTTTCTAAATTTCTTTTTCTCATTTTGTCTCTCATAGTTGAGGTCTACCTATGATGTAAATTACAGGCCTCTCTCATCTTTTTAAGTGGGAGAACTTGCACAATTGGTGTCTGACTAAATACTTTTTTCCCAACTGTGTATATATTAATTAATGTAGGATATACCTTTGAAAACATGGAAAGTAAACAGAGACTCTTAGGTTTTTAGGCCTTTGCTGACGTAGATAAGATCGGATAACATCAGTTTCAATCTACTGTTGATGACATTCTCCCAACATGAAAGATATTGGAGCTGATTTGTTAGTGCATCTCTAATAGAAAGGATTTTCTAAGATCTTAAGACCCACTGAGAATCATTATCTGCAAATGGAGAAGACATAGAACAGTGATGGAGTGGTCACCTACCAAAGTTACTTAAAGCACATCACCAACTCACCCAGGAAGTCAGAACAGAACCCAGAACACCTAAAACTCTGCAGATGTTAAAATCGATGAGGGTCGTTAATATCGATGCATCCAGACAGAGCTGACCCCCAAAGCTGCTGTTCAGCTCCTTTACTGAAATGCATCTTGCACCTTCACAAACCCATGAGAGCCAATCAGCCCTCATGGACTGACTTGTTTTATTTTATTTTTTTACTTCTTAAAATAGAAAAATTTCATGCAGGATGAATTTAACAAAACCTATTTTCCGTAAGAATTTCTCCTGTACATAAGCGAGAACTGATCTATAATTTGATGTTCTAGTGAGCGGTTTGGAAATAAAAATGGCCTTTCATGGTGCTGCAGAGTGCCAATTAGATTCTGCTACACAGGCAGCAATTGTTGACATGTATGTTCTCATGAATCGGATTCATTGAGCTCAAAGTGAAGCTGTACTGTAACCATCTGCTGCTCATATGACTTTTTTGCCCTTCACATTTCCACACACACATAGAGTTATTTTGCTGGCAGTAGAAAGCGTTTCAGTGCCTCAGTTGCTTCTATGGAGTGGGAGAAATGTGAACACATTGACCCACACACACACACACAGCGAGTAGAATTGTGTTGTCATCAAACACAAAGCAACGGCTGTTTGTTCAGGCTGAGGCGGAGGGTGCATGAGGGCGTGTTCGCGTGTGTGTGTGTGGCAGAGACTCAACGAAGAGAGCTGTCAGAGGGACAGAGCGACAGAGAGGAGGAAGAGAATAGGCCGACATGCCAAAGTGGATGAGCTTTAAGTTGTTCAAGGAGAGCAGCAGAGTAAGTACAAACTGCTGGCCTGAACTCAGACTAAACAAACAGAGCTGCTGCTGCTGTTTTCTTCTGCTTTAATGTCAAACTGTTCTTCTGGGAGAAGCTGTATAGAAACTAAACTGTGTTTAAAGGATACAGCTGTGAATTGTGATTTTCTGTTTCCAGCAGGACTGGTCTCCTACAGGTAGAAACAGTTTTTAATGCTTTGGGTCTCATAGGAAAGGGCTCGAAGCTCCTCTTTCTTACACCAGTTGTCTGACCAGGCTGATCCTGTGATGTACGCCTTGACAGTTTTTCCTCTCCTGAATATGTTTTTAGTCCTCTTTGCACAGAGAGCATTCCACATAGTTTAGATTTTTTCTGAAGATGACTTTCTGTTTTCACTTTTCAATTATTCTGGCAAAGTCGAGATTGTAAACGTTGTTGAAATGATTGCATATCATTATTTTAGTTTTATGTTTTTATAGTAAAAGAAATGTTAGGTTTCATGAGATCCTTCCATGTCTATCATATTGAGTTTTCCATTCGCTTTAGTTCAGCGTTTCTACAGCAGAGTAGATTAATACTTAAATTGTCTGTGTGTGTGTGTATAGGCAGCAGGCAGGCAGGCAGAAAGGAAATGGGTCATTAGGTAAACTCAGGCAGGTTTAATGAAATGTGAGCATTGAGATGTTCAAGTACAAACATTGTTCCTTTTTCACTAACTTCAGTAAGTGTCTTTTTCTAAGAACCCTAATGCTAGTTTTATTAGAAGGATTTGAAATGTGCAAAATGTATACAGTGGTTATGTAAGATGGAGCATCTCCAGTGCCTTGCACAGCTTTTTATACCCCTCAACCTTTCTCATCCCATTGTTAGAACTGCAAACTTCATTGTGTTTTGATTGTAGTTGAAGTGATAGGCCAACACAAAGTGGCTTATAACTGTAGTGAAAGGAAGAAAATACACGGCTTTCAATCATTTAAATAAATAAACTCAGTTTGACATGTACTATGGTAAACCCCCTTTAATCCGACACACTTACAAAAAGCCTAGTGCAACCATTTACCTTTAGCCTGGCCATTGCCTTCCATGGTAATTCTACTTTTCATTCCCCTTCATTGCTCCATTTGTGATTTCTATTTTTCTTTCAGCTGGGCTAATCAGCAAACAGAAGAAGTTTTGAACGATGACATAAATTTTCTGCTCTGTTTTTAAATTGCATGTACTTTCAGCAATAGCAGTGAAGGAAGCCGTTCAGTCTGTGTCGGCCACGCTTTCTAATATCGAGCAATTAAAATTGGAGCAAGTACAATGTAAAAAAACCTTTTGTCATTGGCAAAGATGTCATGGCCCTACTCCCCAAGGTGCTGTTTGCAGTGCACACAATGTCTAGTGAGCTTCATTGAGCTTTCATACGTTATTGCCAACCATCCAATAGTTTCAAACGTCACCAGAGTTCATGCTTCAAACTAATAAATAATTTCTTAGTAGTCGAAGGTTCAGAATCTCTGTATGAACCAAAGTGTAAAACAAGTGACTGTTTTTTAACTTCAAAAGCCATCTAATCTATTCAGTCCATCCTCTTAAAATGGGAAACATCTGGCATAATAGAAACATGGATATCCATCAGAAATGACAGGCTCAGATGGAAGCATCTGCCAACAGGACAACTAGGAGTTGAAGGAAGAAAGTCACTGTTAAAGGAAGGCTTCAAGAATTCCTTTTTGCAGTGTAGGCCACAAAGCTGACATGTGGGAGAAGGAAGAGACCCCAAAGTACCGCGTCTGGGTGACTCACCACAAATCCACGCCTCACTTTAAATTTTTTATTTATTTTTTTTTTCAGTTAAAAAAACCATCTTGAAAACAATTATTTTCCTCCCACTTCATAATTATGCAGTACTTTCTATGGGTCTAACCTATAAAACCCTAATGAATGCAGTGAAGCTTGAGCTTGTAATGTGAAAAGGTTCAAAGGTTATGAATACTTATCTAAGACCTGTATATAATCCATCATGCTGCTATTTCATTCACACTGCTAGCATGCTATCGTTGTTTGACCTCAACACCCAGTGTCTGAAACATGAGTTTTAAAATCAATTCACAGACGTTGTTGTATCGGTTTTTATATTTTCACATTTTGTTTGCTTTAAAAAAAATTTATAATAGCCCACTGAGTCATACAGGAAAGGTGTGACTAGTGGAAAAGTTTTTCTTCATGGATGGTTGTTTTATGTATTTTCTTCTACTTCTCACACAGTACAGAAACCTGGAAATGGCTTTGAATAGATAGATAAATTTTCCTGAGCTGTGAAAGCTGTTCATTCATTTGAGTGTTGGAACATGTACCCGGTCTCTCACCCCCATCTTATCAGCCATCACTGTCTTTACCTTCGTCTTTTTATTGTTTATGACATCCTTCTAACCATGCTCCACCCCTTTATTGATGCTACTTGTTGCTTTCTGTCAAACAGTATGTGAGAATAACTGGATTCTTCTAGCAATAATAAATCACCCCATTAACTGGATTGAAGTTTATCCATGTCAGGACATGAAAACTGATGCATTTAATATCCAGAACTTTGCACAAAAGCACACTTATCATTCGGATGTGTATAAACACATCAATGTGAAGTTTTTATTATTAAGGTTTATATTACAAATGGTATGTGTGACCAGCTGACAGTCAGATTTATAATAGAAACACATGAGAACCGTGGTGGATCATCATGCTGAAATAAGAGAAGCTCAGTCGACTTCAGCCAGTGGGGTTCATTCCATTGTGCCAAATCCTTTAGAGAGTCCAACACTTTATCAACCTTGCATAGTTCCACTCCACACGCCCTTTGGTCTTACGATGCCGCTTTACAACTGACGTGCAATATTATATAATCTGTGATATGTGGCAGATCAGAGGCGGTTTAGAGAGGGGCTCGTCTTTACAGGTTGATAACAGCTGAAACAGGCTTTATAATTCAGAGTTGGAACACTCTAATCACGGCATCTCTGAATGTTTATGGGCACCATGCTGGTGTACATGTGGCTGCAAACACATGGAGTGTACACCCCAGCTGCTGGTGTGTTTCTGATATTCAGGATCTTTGTTCTGTACTGACTTCACCCCAACAGGTCCAATTTGGAGTAGTAGTCGATCAGCTAAACTCAGTTCACCACCAAAATGTCCAAACAGAACCTGGTGATTGGATGTACAGTATATTCAATACCTGGGGGGATTGTTCCATGCCTTTCTGCCCAGTTTTAAAATGCATGGTGAATATCCAAATGTAAGCATGTTTGCATTCAACACCTTTGAATGCAAACATGCCATCTAGATATGACTTATCTAGATGGCTGTTCTCAGCATCATTGACATGGTATTGCATCTTAAATGTTTAAATGCATCTAAACTTGAAGCTTTAGTTGCTTTAGTAGACTGTCATCCTTCATTCTTTGTGATTTCAGTTATCGTTATACAAATGATGACATGGTGGGAACGTAAAAATCCCACCATGTCAGTAAGTACAGTCAGTCCTGCTGGGTGTCGGCTCTTTTTCCTCACATTGACTAGAAACCTGAAGCTGCTGGAGCACTGAATTATTCTAAGAAACCTCAAACAGTGCGAGCGTGTGTGTGTTTGTATGGGTTAGAGAGGTCATATGACAGCTGGTAGATGGCTTTTTACTAATAATATTCACAAAAGCGCTTTGTTTTCATCTTTGGTGAACCTTGTTTTTCATATCTTCACTGCAATATAAACCAATAATACTGATCTGATTTAGTAGGAACCTATTCAGTTAGCTGTGCTAATGTCAATTAAGATCCAGCTCATTTTGTGTCTAAATGCATACATACTTAATCTAATCTTAATCAAATTCTGGCCCAAGTCTAATTCTTTTTGTCATTCAGGATCAGTGTAACTGAGTTTGGTAGGTTGGACTTTCTAAAATGCCTCTATTAAAGTCTGAACCTAAACTGGGAGCAGGGTTTCCCAAGCCATGAGTTTATATTTGAGGCATTGAAATAGGCTGAAGGCCAAGGGTGTGAATCCCACCGTCTGCATCCCCAGATGGTGGGATTAAATCAAATAGTATTGTCATTTTCAATAAGCAAATGTTAAAGTTCCAGGTCTACCGTCTGTGTCAAAATGTAAGCATTCATGAGGATCCTGTGAATGTCTGGGATGCCCTACGCAACTTCTTACGTCTACTTTAGGTTATCTTTGAATGTGACCAGCATTACACAGTCTGTTCGAAGATCCACTGATTTGACTGAAGTGCAAAAAAAATATTTTTAATGTTTTTGTGCTTGCCTTTTTAAAAAAAAATGTTAGACAATAGTTGTATGTTTGGGTATTGTCAACAGTGACTTCCAACAACACACACCATAATTACCTAATAAACTTTTAAAATGTTTTGATACAAAAACACATAGTTCCCCTGCCAATGGGCTCAGTTAGTTATCTGGGGGAAACACTGAGGAGCTTCTTCCAGGACGTAGGAATGTCCGTCTCAAGAACTTTTTCTTTTTTGCAAAGAACATGACAACATCCTGCACAAACTCAGGTGTTTAAAAAAGCCAAGTAAACATGCTTGAACCAAAGGAGGTGTAGAGTAGAAATGAGTGTGAGACTGTTATCTTATCTAAAACGGATGTAGATTTGATATGATCACATCGCATTTGGACATGAAAATGATCACAAGATCCCTGTCTGACATATAAAACCATGTGTAGTGTTCATAGATGTGGAAGATGGAGATGTCAGTAAATTAAAGACCACTCTCCACTAATTCCTAGATTCAGTTGCCTCACCAAAAAATGTCATATGAATAAACGAAAGGTTAAAATTAGCAACATTCTTTCAAGTTTTAGTGGCCGCACCACAACATAGGATTCTTGGCTCAATAAATGGCATGAAGATGGAACACAGTTCCACATACAAAATGTTTGCAAATGTTGAGTAATGATCATATTTTAGGTGCGATGGAGGAAGTTGGAGATCGGCCTGTAATTCTGCAGCAGTGATTTGTCCAGATTGTTCTTTTTTTTTATCAGTGGTTTGATAACTGCTGTTTTTAAGGCCTGGGGAAAAACACCTGATGAGATGAATGAGTTTACTATTTGGATCAGAGCTGATGCAATGACAGGCAACTACCTGGAAAGTTGTGGGTATGATATCAAGACGGCAATAATAGGAGCTTAATTGATTTATATTTTGTTCTCAGCTTTTATAGTTGAGTACTTGAAATTGAGTCTTTTTGCATTTATGTTTGTGCCCAGCATTGATATTGGATTTAGTCTGGATGTGCAGATTAATCTAATTAAAAAAAAAAAAAATCTCAGTAGGAAAGTTGGCAAATTAATTGCAGGCCGTGTCAGAGTGGAGTTCAGGTGGTTCAGTCACATGAGGGTTTTTCAGCCTGTCAGCTATGGCGTTGTTGTTGTTTTTCTTTATGATTTCTGCAAAGAATGTTTCCCTCGCATGTTTTAGTGTTGAGTGATGTATAGATTTCTTTATAGATTTCATAGTAAACGTGACATTGAGTTTTCTGCCATTCATGTTCGACCCTACGACAGAGGTTTCTTGCAGATCTGTTTGCACACATCTCCATGGAGACTTGTTCCCACCAGAAACGACCTTCACTTAAACTGGAACAATGGAATTAATGATAACTGAAATGTTAGAATGGAAGTTATGTACTAGCACATCTGTTGGGTTAAAATGTAGAGTTGAGGTGAAAGAGTAAATATAATAAAAGTTTTCAGCTCACATATCTTACCAGAGTTACTGACCTGATTTCAAAGCATACTACATGGGTTACAACTGAAAATTGTTTGAGATTAATAGGACATTAAACAGTCTTTACAACAAAAAGCCTTTATTTTATGTTAAAAATGTTTTTAAAACATCATAATGAAAACAGAAGCTTAGTCTTAAGATGTTGTAATAAATTCTTTGTCAGGAAAATACATATTTATCATGCTGAATACTGCAAGTGTTTCTGTCCATCATTTGTTCAGACAAAAGGAAATAAAAACATCCAGAGATTGGGTAATATGTTTTCAAAAATTCACAAAATTTTATTAGGTCTGTTCACCACACCAGAATATCTATTAAAAATAAATTTAATCAGTAAATGACACTGATATTATACAGGTTGTCATCGCTATGCTGTCTTCTACTGAAACATGTGACCATCACAAGCTTTCATGTGCACACACATTTGGAGTGAGCAGAGGAGGGTCATATGACAAGACAGCAGAGCGTAAATCCCACTCTCTCAAACAAAGCAAGCCGGTCTGATCAGTCTGAAAACATGGTGGAGGTGGAAGTCAGTCACAGTCCTGAAGCAACAAGTCTTCTTCAATCTGCTTTAAAAGGCACTTACCGTAGTCTTAGACCAAAACCCAGCGAAGTGGCACCAGTGCAAAATACTGAAGAAATGCAATCATTTAGCCCTTGACAATTTTATATATTTTTTTTCTTTTTGAAAATTGTTGTTTTCAACAATTGTATGTATAAATAGTCTTGTCCCAGAGCTGGTGAGTAGAATGATTGTAAAAGCCAGTAGTGGTGCCAGTAGTGTAATTAGAGTTGTAGCTAATGGAGACTGCAAACCTGAAAAATACAAAACATCATTTGGTCAATGTTCCTTCTCATTCAGAGGTCCTCACTTCTGAAACAGTTTACCTTCAACTATAAGGTAAATATTATAAATATTTATCTGACAATTCTGGGTTTTCAGAGTTCATTACATGACAAAACCAGCTCTGATGGTCATCTCCCAAAAAATTACAAGATCAACAATTTTAGTTTCATTAGCAGGGGGGTAGTGGCTCTGCTATGCTAGTTCTGATTGGTTAGTTTTTTACTTTTGTTCATAATGTCTTTGGTTGAGCCGCTGCATGTTGGGTTCTGAGGTTCTGGTTCTGGATGCTGTGCAGCTGGAAGAATGTTTGGTCTTTTGTTTTTTTAAACTTTCAGACAGTTATTATATGCAACTATGGCAACAGGCTATTATTTTTGTAAGTGCAGCTGATTATCATCTCAAGCTCTAATATGTGAACTTTGACCCCAAATCCCAGAGGGAGGCTTCCTGGATACAGAGCAGGATGGGTGAGGATCATATCCACGACTCCAGCTCTCTGACCGGCTTGCTAACCAAACAGCCAGACAAAGCTTTTAAAGGGGAGCAGTAAAAGTAAATGAGGTGGATTAGCAGAGCTTCAGTCAGACCCACCTTTAAATTTGTTGCATGACTGACTGCTACTGGACATCCATCCTTCACCATCCACATCGACTTCTTGAAGGTACTTGGATGATAGGAGTTAAGATGCTTAATTTTCCTATGTGGTAAATAAAGTATTTTTGAAAGGAATTCTGAAGTGATCAGAAAATGTGTAGGAACAAAAATCCATCTATCCACCAACCCTTGACCTACCCTAACCCATACCTACCTGAGAACTCTGGAAGTCTTCTATCATCTATCAGTTCATCCAGCCAACCCTTCAACTGCTTATTCATTCATTTGTTCTTTAGATGTCAAACTTTGTCCATTATTTCAAGGCATGCCGTCGGTGGTGTCTAAGGCCAAATCACAGCAGTAAAATCTTTGCTATGTTCAAACTGAACTTTTGTATTTCTGCTTTATATATAAGCTTCAAGACAACAGAGATGGAACAGAAAATTGGAGTCAAAAAACGTTTTGAAATTTGATATGAAAATGTGCAGGAACAATTTTGTTACTCGCAGCACAAGGGCTGGATGGTTAGACTCAGAGCTGAACAGAACTGAGCTCTAATTAGCCAGAAAGACTGAAAACAAGTTGGTGTGTGTGTGTGTGTGTGTGGGCGTGTGTGTGTGTGTGTGTGGGGCCATCTGTCAGGTAGAAGTTCACCTGCACCTTTATAGAAACAACAGTCTTTGTTGCTAGGAGATCTTAAGCCCAGTTCACTCTATAGTGTACACCCCTACACTCACACACCACCTAATATTTTCCAAAACAGAGAAAATGGAGCAAATAGAGGACGGTGACTTGGCCTCAATTAAACCTTGGCACTACTTACACTTTGTAGCAGTTTGTCCAGTTTATTCATCCTGTTTCTCTGAAAGATGTGCTGTGCACCTGTGCATGTGAATATTTGCTGAAACATAAGGGAAAGACTTTGTAGAGATTTTATGTTGTTGACGGACACAGTTCTAGAACATCTCCTGTCTCAATCAGTTTTCCTGTAGTCAGATTTAAGCAGCTCTGCAGTCCTCACTGGTTGTTACATGACGCATCTCTAATTAATTCGATCCATTAACAGAAACAAGATATTTAATATTTAAAGTGTTGTCAGTCAAATAGGTTTTTTTTTTTTTGTTTTACAACAGTCCAAGTCTTATTGATGGGTGATAAAACAGTTTTGCTCTGTCTACACAGACTGATGAATAATTGGTGGGATTTATTGGATTTCATGTATCCAGGCCGACCACCTGATCACTCCGTCTTAATGTGACTGGTGTGTAAATGATGAGGGCTGCCATCTGTGTGTGTGTGTGTGTGTTGTTTCCCAGGTTAATGTGGCTAAAGACCAGCATACGTCAATGCCATGAAGCTGACACAGTGATGCATAGCTTATGAGGACTTTGAGTGCTTCAGCTTCCTTCTCCTGTTCTCAGGAGTAAACATTAACATGGGTTACAGAGGTCACAGTGAGCACATGCTAGTCCTTGGCCTTGCTGTTCTGTTGAAGACCGGTTCCACAATTAGACTCATTAGACGTGGAAACTTTTTTACAAATTGATGGTCCTTAAAGCCTTATTATATTTGGGTGGAGTTGTTATGGTCAGGCCTGGCCCAATGCTTTGGGCTTATATAAATTTTTACCACAAATGCCAGTGGCAATATAATCTGTAAAAACCAGATTATATCCTCCTTAGATTTTGCTTTATTTTGGTATCCTGTATTGATCATTTGAAAATAGGTATTTGCCAATACCGAGTGGCAGACTGAAATCCAGTAAAACCAGAAGTATAAAGCAATACTCAGTTGTTTGGTGTGCATTAAGATTGCAACTATGTCTAATTTTACTTCTGCGCAAGTCACTACAAACAGCCGTACCAAGACAATCATTTAAAATCTATTTCAGTGAAACATTAAAAATTGAGCTTTAGAGGAATTTACACAACAGCTCCTTAACCGTCATGAGGAAGCCAGACCAATTGGATAAGATGTAGGCGTTTTGGAAGAGACAGTTAAGGGATTAATAAAAATTAAGTATACTTGAACAATACTGCTGACATGCCAATCAACAACACCCCAACACTCCACCGCTCAACCACACAACCATGATAACTTTTTAATTTCTTCTTGTTGTGTTGGATTAAAAATTGGCTACCTCTATAAAAGAACCTACATTTTATTATTAATGGCTTAAGTTGTTAAAATAAATAAAAATTGGTCCCAATCAGAATTGGTAGATAAGATCTTTAGGAAACTGAAATTAGTCAGCAGAAGGCTCTGCATCTTTATAGTGGGTGTTAAAAAATAGACAATTTATTAAGCTTGTTGAGTTGTTGCAGAATCTCTTTCTAAACTGTTTTACATTCAGTGAGCCCAATAACGCAGAACATGCGTCTCTCAACACAAACTTCTCATGCTCAGAGTAGAGGGATCCTCTGCCATAGTGAAGCTGTTTCTGCTGCATGAAACTCTCTGATTGTGTGTTAGTTTCTAGACTCTGGATCTCTCTCTGTTCCAGAGCAGCAATGTGGACAGTGCTGTGTCAGTGGAACAGGTGATTGCTCTGCAGGTTGTGACGTGTGGTTCTGTCTGTTTGCAGCTCTCTGGTGGGTGTGAGCTGACCGTGGTCCTCCAGGACTTCACAGCAGGATGCAGCACAGAGCTGTCCATCAGCACAGGTGAGACCCGCTCACACCTTCCTCCTAGGCATCGGTTTCCAGTGACTTTAAAGTGAGACAACCATCTTTCTTGTGTCCACTGCAGGCCAGACTGTAGAGCTGTTGGAGCGGCCCACAGAGCGGCCCGGCTGGTGTTTGGTCCGGACCACCGAGCGCAGCCCGCCTCAGGAGGGGCTGGTCCCCAGCTCAGCTCTCTGCGTCTCTCACTCTCGGTCCAGTGTTGAGATGGACTGCTTCTTCAGCTCAGGGAAAGGTCGGAACAGTTCCTCACCATTTATCAGGAGAGTCCTGCTCACAGTGATGCTCAGAATGTGCAAAGCACCCTGCAACAACCTGATATGCATTATGTCAATATCCTTTAGAGACAAAATCATTGCATAAAAATGATAATTTATATGAACAACTACCTTCAGTTTGTCTTTTGGGGAATGAATACTGACGAACTGAGCTGTACTTTCTCCTGCTGGTGGTTTGTTGAAAGTGCAGGTACATTTTTATTTAGAATTTCCTGTTGCCTTGGCCTCTTTCAGCAGAATAAGACTCTTTTCCACAAAATAGAAATGGATTGGCTTCTGAATTCCACAGATATCAACAAAATGAAATACCTATTGGATGTGTTGCCCAAACAAATGCCACACAATGAGACGCATTCATACATTTTGTAGGACTTAAAGGGTCTGCTTCTGACATTTTATTACTGGGGAGTAAACATTGTCTATCTACCACAATGGTTTCTATGGTTACCACTGTACACAGATGAAACGTGAGATTTGAGTTTTTCTTTGGTCCTTCCTGTTGTGTTGGCTGTATTTGTCCTGCAGATGGTGCTATTGAGCTGTGTTGAATCCCATCATTACGTGTTCCATTAAGAAGGCAGGGAAGCAATAATACACACCACTTGGTTTCCTCCTGCATCATTCAATTAATCAAGTTTATTTGTATAGCACATTTTAGCAATAAGGCTGTTCAAAGTTTTTGTCTTAAAAAACACAAAGGCAAAAAGTCATAAATCTAATTGAGAAACCAGAAACAAACATTACATTTTGTCAAGTGCCATCATCAAAATCATCAACACACATTAAATAGATTGGTTAATGTTTCATTTATTATGGTTCAAAATAAACTCTGAACAGGTGAGTTTTAGTCTTGATTTAATGAAAATCAGTGTTTCAGCTGTTTTGCAGTTTTCTGGAAGCTTGTCCCAGATTTGTGGTGCATAGAAGCTGAATGCTGCTTCTCCATGTTTGGTTCTGGGGATGCAGAACCAGAACCAGAAGACCCGATTGGTCTGGAAAGTTGATGCAACTCCAGCAGATCCTTAATATATTGTGGTGCTAAGCCATTCAGTGATTTATAAACTAACAGTATCTTAAAGTCTATTCTCTGAGTGTAGGGACTGTAGAACTGGGTGATGTGTTCTGTCTTCCTGGTTTTAGTGAGAAGAAAAGCAGCAGCGTTCTGGATCAGCTGCCGTTGCCTGAATTATTTTTTAGGCAGGCCTGTGAAGACACTGCTGCAGTGATTACTGCAACCAAAGATAAACGCATGGATGAGTTTCTCTAGATCTTGAGACATTAGTCCTTCAATCATGGAAATGTTCTTCAGGTGATGGAAAACTGACTTTGTCATACTAGCTGTGTTTTACAGAACCAAAGTAAAGTTGTTGATGAAACTGACTGCTCTGTCCTCAGCTGCAATGATCAGGTTCATCCCTTGTCTTATCAGGACTTTATCAGACATGCAGTATTTCTGGCTTTGAACCAAGCTGCTCTAAACATTCTCCCTGCCAGCTCCAGTTGTTTTTGTGGTTTAACAAGCCTTGTTCTAGATGGGTTATGGGTTTAACAGGTCAATATTTGTCTTTGCAGGAGACTAAAATCTCTGACACCTACACACACATGTGCACACACGGTAAGATCAACTGACTTACCTGCCAGAGTCATATTGTTTCTTGCTTTTGTCAATGACATAGTTACCTTGTGTCAGTGAAGATTGCAGGTGGAATAACAGCAGCCATTATGCTTAGAAAAGCTCACACACTCTAATAGTGGTGAGATGTCTTATATTTGACCTCTGTGTTTACAACCATTCCAGGACTAACTACATTGTAACAGTGCAGCAACTTATCCTAAAAAACCAAACCAAAACTCTTCTTTAGGCTCAGACGTGTGTGGGGGTGTGCGTGTGCGCGTGTGTGTAGCTGGGCAGCAGGTGTCTTGTGACTGCTTCATAAAGTAGGTCTCCTTGTCCTCTCTGAAAGACTGTGAAACTCTAAAGTGAAGTGAAAGGAAGAATGAGACAGATTAAAAGGCATGTCTTTAATCCTCGTTCTTCACATCCCCAGGCTGAAAAGCTTCCATTTCTTTTAGCATCTTTTCCACTACTGGAAAATATGAAATAAAGAGACAAGAAAATGTTTAAAATCTACAAAAATTCTGCCTGCATTTATAATGGGAGTAAAAATAAAACTGGATGCAATACAGCTGCACTTGTTTGGGACAGTAGGGTTGGATTAGTCAAACTGGCTGACAGGTGAAGTCATGGTGGTTTGTAACTGCTGATGTTATTTGCCTGTCTGAGTTTCTGCCTCTCTTACCTTAGTCATGAGACTGCGGTAAGGAAAACTGCAGTCCAAGCATTCACACCTAATGTCTGCCGTTTCCTGCTGGGGAGCGTCATCAGAAGTGGAAGGTGAATAAAATGGGACACTGCAGTGAAACAGTGCTGCTAAAACTCTTTATCTAGGCTATGTCCTCGTGTGTTTCCTGATCTGCTGCTGCAGAGCTCATCGGGATCTGTTCCCCCTGCTGGAGGACCAGCAGCTAGGCTGAAAACAGTCATCGTTCAGTCTGCTGTAATCCAATACTCTCTGGTGCTGGTACCAATACGAGTACACGGGAACTCAGAGCTGCGTAATTAGACGCACTTCTATTGAAGAGGGAAAAGTTAGTGAATTTAAAGGATGAATTCAGTGTGCTTGAACTGCTGTCATGGCAGGTTGTCGTTCCTTCTGATCCTGGATCTGCTGGAAGTGTTTCTGTTAACAGAGTTGTTTTTCTGCACTGTCTCTCCTTGCTTAGTCTGGATGGAGGGTTGCAGCAAAGTGATAATTCAGCCTTCTGATATCATCATTGACACTCCCTTTATATTGTTTTATTGTGCTTAACCCTTGTGTTGTGACCCATCTAGCATGTTTAGCTGTAGAAAAAATATCCTGAACTATCTTTTTCCTACTTGAAATTTTATGATTTTTCCTAAATGGACACCATCGTTAGAAAAAGTGATACCTCATTTTTGTTTATATTTCTATGTGGGCTGTACACCAGTAGGGTACAAAGATCGTCTTATGGGTCATTTTTGGCCCATGAATTATAAAAGCATTTAAACAAAAGAAAAAGAGTTCAATGGCCACACACAAACTCTAATACATATACACACACACCTGCACCCCTCTCCCCACACGCATATCAAAGAAACTGGATCGATGTACGAATTGAACTTGCATTTTACCTGCACGCTCAATCTGCAGCTAACCTCTCACATCACACAAGTTCCCAAACATAATAAAAAACAATCTCAGACATAATAAAAACAAATTATGTACAAAGGATATGAAGTTATGCTGAATCTGAGTACCGCTAGCTGGTTTCTTGCTAATGCCATGAGTAGACGTTTCACTGCCGAATAGGTGTTACGTTGTATGTTTGCACATACTGTCCTACATGGGATCTGCAGCATAAGAAGTTGAACCTCTTATGTTGAACAAATTGTTGTGCTGAAGATGTTCAACGTAGGAGCGTCTTCATATGGTGAAGAATATCTTCACGTTATGAAGATTTTCTTGAACATCTTGTGTTCAACATTTTGTGTTCAACGTGGGGAGTTAAGCGTAGGATGATCTTCGTCTTGTGTTGAAGATGTTCATTATGAAAGCAACTTCATCTTAAGTTCAACATGGGGTGGGAAGGATAGGATGTTTTTTGGCTTATGTTGAAGATGTTTAACATCAGAACATCTTATAAGTTCAACACCTTATGTTGAACAGAAGACGTTCTTCATCTTTTGTTGAGGATGTTCTTATGTTCAGTATCTTATATTGAGCAGAAGATGTTATTCATCTTGTGTTAAATATCTCATATAGTTATGAGACATAACATAAGAGCTGATGTTAAATTGTTCACAAAATCAAGCTACATTTTGTTTTTTTGTCTTATAAGATGTATTTTTATAATTCACTTCCTAAAAATATATAAAGGAATGAACCGCTGACAAAAAAGTTCCAAATTATTGACTTTTTGTTCCCTTTCAGTATAATTAATTCAGAAGTAATAACTTCACATTTATATAATTACAATAATAAACATTTACTGTGTAAAGGAAAACTGCTACAACACTTGGTTTGTGGTAAAAAAAAAAACTCATGTATTTTTTTGTATTGTATAACAAAAATACATGATAAAAAATTTATTAAATTAAGTTGAATTGATAAATAACAGATTGTTTCATCATGCCAAACAGATCTTGGATTCAAAATTAAATTAATTTGCTTATTTTTGGGCTTTGGTTAGGCCGGGTCATTTTTGACCCATAGGACAAGGGGAGTAAACAGAATGTTAGGATCACACGAGGGTTAAAGAGGTTGTACTTTAATTTTATATCAGGCAAGAACTTCTTGTTGGAATGAAAACTATTATAAATCTAAATTTTCTGGCATCATTATTTATGTTGGACCTAACTGTAAATGGCTTGGAACCTGACTGCTCTACCAACTGTGCCACTGTGCAGCCTTTGAATATACATTTGCATTAAATTTGTTTCTGTATTAGACAAGATCCTCACTCTTCAGGGTTGCCGAGACTTTTTCTGGGAGGGGGGCTGCAGGAGTCTCAGACTATCTGCTTATAACCATAGCAAGAGTTGTCTTGTGAAGCTTGCTGCTGGTGCATGTTGGACTCCGTCTGGCTGCCCCTTGTCCCTGATGCTTCTTGTGGTGTTCAAGGACATAAAGTCAAGGCAGTGTGTGAAGAGGTGGCTGTCTGTTTTGTGAACTTGATGTTGGGGATTTGCATATAATGTGACTTTGTTGCAGTCTTCTGTCCACGACTTTCAGTGTGCACTGGGGTGTTTGCAGCAGAATGTAAACCTAAAAAATTTGCACCGATCCCTCAGGGTTTTGAACGAGTCTCTGCTCAAAGTGGAAGAGCTAAACTGTCTCTGTGTCTTGTTCACGAGTTGTGGCAGGAAGGAGCAGGAGACAGATTGGGGCTTTGTCTGTTGTAATACGGGCTTTGCCCAAGCCTGATGTGGTGATGAGCAATCTGATTCAAAAAGCAAAGCTCTTGATTTTTATGGTCACGAGGCATGGATCATGAGCACATAAACAAGGTTCTGGATGCAAGCGATTAAAATAAGCTTCATCTGTTGGTTAGCTGCTCTCCCTGTTAGAGATAGGTGTCGCTTGAAGTAGAACTGCATCAAAAGGGCTCTGCAGAGGCTCATAGACCCATAATGCAATCGAGGAACCTACCTATCCTCTCTAGCCTGGAAGTACCTTAACATTCCCCCAGACTTAGCCAGAGAGGGTCGATTTGGGTCTGAGCTTTATTAATGGACCTATTAGGCTCAGGTCCATGAATGGACAAAACTATTGACAAATTGGATGTCATATTTCCTGTTATAAATTGGTGCCATGTAGATAAACTCCATGTAGATAAACTAAACTGAATTTTAAAATTGCCTTAACTGACTTTATGATGAACTAGTTAAAATAGTTTTATGGTGCTACTCTGACAAACAGTTTAAATTTAGAGAATAAAAACTTTCAATCACAATGAAATTCAAATCAGTGGAGTCAGAGTAATCAGATTTGATCATTTTATCAATACTTTACTGACCAACAGGATATAGTATAGTAAACATGCTTTCCTCAAGCAGGCTGGTCTGTTAATACCAAGCACAAAGCAGAAGACATTGGCTTAATTAATCTTAGTATATTATTTGACTTAATACAGCCTAACAGCCAGATGGCAGGGACATTGTTTGTGAATTCATTAGACTGTGTTAGATCTACTGTTAGGAGTCATTTTTTGAGTCCTACTTGGACTCAGAACTATTTTAGAACTCCTACCATGAGGTTGCTGATAGGATCTACTTTTTCCAAAGCATAGTGTTCAGTAGTATGACTCTGTTATTGGAGAAACGTGTCTATTCCCCTTTACTGTGACTACAGGGGTGACAGTAGTTGTCTGAACGTGAATAGCTCTTTATCAAGTCCAGAAGAGTCCAAAGTGCTTCACACTACATTCAGACAGCCACACACTGATAGTGGCAAGCTACTAGACTGTAGCCACAGCTGCTCTGGGGAAGTCTGACAGAAGCTAGGCTTCCACGGACTGGCACCGCCTGTTGGGCCTTCTGACCACCAGCAGACCACACTAGCTTAGTTTCCATTAAAAATGTGTGCAAATATTCTGCTGATGTTGAAAAATCAAAATTTCACAATTGCAGTGTTTTCATTAAATATCAAATAAAATTAAAATCAGACATGAATAAGCTTTTTCACACAATAAATCATTACAAACTTTGGTAGTGATGGATGTAAACATTTACATGAGATATATTCATAATTCAACCATGGTGCTAGCGCTCATCATCATTGGAACAGCTCACTGAGGAAGCAGATTCCAGTCAAACATTCTAAAGCATTTAAACTTATTCATGGACATGATAGAATGTCTTGAGAAAATCATGAGTCACACAATTTATCAACGTTCCTCAGGGTGGAGCAGATGTGCATATTATGTAGAATTTTTTGCTAAAAGGCGTATTTGTGGTCTGAATGCGTACTCAGCACATATGTGATACCTTATCTCAATAGACACAAATTAATGATTTACAACTGTGATAAAGTTCTTCAACAGTATATTGTAGACTTTGGACACCCACCCCTGCATTAGCACAGACATTAACAAGTGGCTGTAGTTGTGAGGTTTGTCTTTTCTAGGTCTAAGAAAAATCTGCTAGCATTATTTATTTGTTTATAAACATTACCATTCGATGAAGTAGAGCTTCAGGTTTTCTTACTTGGGTTCAACAGAATTATATTTACATAACTCTACCAAAACAAAAATAGATATTTAAAATTTCCCTTTACACAAACTATTACTTCTACATTATGTAAAATGATACATCTATCCATACATCCACTTTTGACTCCAAAGCTTAGTGTTTGTCTATTACCAACACAAGAGTTCTAACCCCAACAGCTGCCTACAGGCTGAGTAGGCAGCTAATTAGTAGGCTAGCTGTAGGTTAGTAGAGCCATGGCTGTAAATAATGTATGTATGCAGAGAGTGAAGAGTAAGGTTTATTAAGGTGATCAAGATGTCCTCTAATAAATACTTTTGGGTCAAAAATACAAGTAAAAGTATGGCATGGATTAATGTCCAATTAAGACTTGCACAAACAACGGTGGTTACTTCCTCGTCGCAGGATGCTGTATCCATTCCAAAGCCAGCTACTGATCATTTGTCAACTGGTGTTGACACTTGCATTAGCTTTGGAGAGGCTGGAAACTTCCATGCCTCTGGTGGCTATTAGCCTTGAATAGGCCAGCTTTAGCCCTTCATAGACTAGCTTTAGCCCTGGACAGGCTGCCATTAGCATTAGACAGAATGGTCCACCAGTGGGTGACCAACCTAGACATGCTAGTCTCCAGCCTCTCCAGTGGTAACACAAGTGAATAGTCTCCTCCTGGTTTGTTGGCCACTCAGTTACTGGTGCTAGACATTAATCAGTTCATTAGCTAACTTCGGAATGGATATAGCTTCACGCAATGAGGAAGCAGCCATTGCTGGGTGAGCAATAGTCTTTATTATGGCACTAAAAACAACAAAGAAGGGAGCTGATTGGCGCTTATGTAGACCTGTTGCTTTATAATAGTGATAATAGTTCAGAGGAAGGACTAGTGTCTGTAGGAAATAGACACTAGTCTATTGGCTAAATAGACTAGTATTTGAATTTTAACACACAGATAGAGAAGTGTATATGCTCTAGTCCGCAATTTAGCCTCGTTATAAAATGGCTAAAATGAGAAAATATGGAAGATTTAAAGAATATGACTTGTATTGTCACTAAAGCAAAAAATATGCTTTTTTTTTTTTTTTTTCCCCCCCCAAGTGTTAGATCTGTCAAAGCAGATCCAACTAACTCCTTCCTCTCGCTTGAGTGTCAGTTATTTTTATGCTAATGCAAAACCTACTTCAAGAGAGCAGGAGAACTTTTTCTACAGTTCTGGGATTTTTACATCTATTTTAAATGTGCATAGGTCTATTTTATCTGAGAAGATACCATGGTAAACTGTCCCTATATTCAACCTAAAAAACAAAGGTCACAACATTTTCTATCATAACTCAGATATTATGTAAATCCTGAATTGGCCCTATTGCTTGGATTCAAGAGATCCTGGTGGAGTCCAGCTGTCACAGTTAAAAAGGAACCAGTTCTGTTTCTGAGCTCCGAGGTATTTCCTACCTTTTGGTAGAGTTTCTACAACTAACATAGAAACGGTGTGAGGACAGAGAACTTCAACAAAAAGGATAAGCCAGGGAAGTTCTTAGAAGAGGAGCTTAATAGAACCACACACAGCGTTTCAACTGCAGTCCCTGCTCTACACACACAGAGAAGGCCTCTACAATAATTAACAGTGACTTCTGTTCCAGAGAAGTGAAGTATGTCTGAGACAGTGGGAAGGAGGAGGCAGGGAGGGGCAGAAAGGTTTCAGGCTCCTCCTCCAGCCTGAACTGCCATCTCTCGCTCTCTCTGGATCACAGCAGTGTGGAGTGGACATTCCTGCCATGCACACACACTTCTAATCAACCTGTGATCAACCCAAACTAGTCGGAGTGTGTATGTGTGTAGGCATGAGGAGAAAGGTGTGTATGTAGGATGTGTGCTTAAGGATGAAGCAGGCCCAGCGTTGCTGTGGATGGTTCCTGGACCGGTGCTGCTGCTGCTGCTCAGGTGGGACAAGAGGAATCTGTGTGTTGGCATGTCTTTGTGTTTAAAGTTTATTTTGTGTGTGAGAATTGATGTACAGGACAGGTTTCTAAGAGTGCTTTAAGCTTGATAACGTCTGTAACAGTGACTGAATGAAGTGATCAAACTGATGAAACTGTTTTCTTCTATAAATAGCCATCGCTCCAGTGAATAGAAATTTGAATGGAAAATGTGTTAAACGGGAAGCTGTGTCACGCAGATGCAACATAGGCAGACACTTTCGGTTATTGGAGAATCAGATGTTTCATTGAGCAATCTGTTTTCCTGCAGTTCAGCCTGCTCCTCCACATGGTGTGTGGGGGTGCATTTGTGTGTGTTGTGACACAGCCGTAGGCACTTAAACTGGCTTTACTGGACTTCTTAAAGTAACCTCAATCACAGTCTCTAGCTGCAGACAGCAGTTGGACATGTGCTACCAGGCTGCTGTTCATAATCTGTGTGGATTAGTTTTTTGACAAGACTGAAAAAAATCAAACACGACAAAATTAATGTGTTTAGTTTGGTGTATATACAGCCCAAAAAACACCTAATATCAAACTGTTTTGGCGATTTGGTGATTAAAAGGATTTTGCCTCGGTGTCAATGATGTCTGGTTTAGCTCTAACATGTACAAAATGGTGAGCATCCAGAGAGTCACCCTTCACCACACCCAAGGCAATACTTTAAGTTTAAGATGGCGTTACCTTAATGCCTGAACAGGTTGGGGTGGATATGTTGGCTATGGTTCTTTGTTTTTTTTTTTGGTTTATAGTTCTGAGGCCTTTCATTCCCAAAGATTGGGAATGAAAGGAATTAGCTGGCTCGTTTGCAGGTGTAGTTATATTAAATACTATACCAGTGAATTCCTCTGACTTTGATGGAGATCAGAACATATTCAAAGCTGTTGACATTTCAGACCAAGATCTCCTCTAGCTGAAGGCTTTCCTTTGTGTGAATTAATCTAGCTTTTTTAGCCTCCTGATGACTCAGGCAGGTGGAGTGAGAACCTCCCTTGATTTCTGGATCATTTGCATTTGGAAAGACTCTTTTCTAAGAGCAGCCCTAAAAAACAGCCCCACGCTGTTTCATGGAAGCTCAAGTCATTAAAAAAACGTCACAAACAACTTGGCTGACAGAAACGGGACCTTTCTTTCTGTAATGCTGATGTTTTCTGGATGTGTGTGTGCATAAGGGAGATAATTTTACACCACCTCTAGACTATTTTCAGTGAATGAATGCAACATTAAAAGTGAATGAACCTGTTCCTCCAGCCACAGAGCTGTGCTTAGTTCAGTAAAGAGTGACCTGTGTTAGTGGTACTGTCTAATTCTATAGATGCTTCTCCAGTTTTCATAAACACACATTGACTCCCCTCAGAGGAAATGGAGCTGAGAAACACTCTGTACGGTACAGTTGGTAAAGTGAACAGAAAGGTGACTTGAGCTTTAGGCCTAATTCAAATGTTGAAATTCAAACATTTAAACTCATTAAAGCTCTTGCAAAAAAAGGAAAAATTACAAGCTCCTATATGTATCCAGTGTTTTGCTGTGCTGATCTACTGTCAAATGCTTGTACCTAACATATTAATGGAAAAAAGCCAGGGAGTCTGGGAGCTGCTCCTGACCTGCATCCATGTTGGATGTATGGCTGCTTGGTGGATTAAATACTAACTTCCTCCTCTCACATGTTGCCCCAATGCACTTCAGACCACAGTGCCTATCGATCTGTGTATTGATGTGTGAATGTGTGTATTTAGTTTTTAGCTGAAGCCTCCTCTTTTCCAGTGCTTGACCTTTTCCAGAGGGTCTGAACTGGAGGCATGGATTCTGTTGAAGTTTTAAGGAATTGGTTCTGATTTCACCACAGTGATCTCAAACTGCAGCTCTCAAGGCCAAAGTCCTGCAACTTTTACATGTGTCCCTTGTCCTTCACTTGAATCAAATAGTGAAACTGCCTCTCTAGCCTGCAGTCAACCTCTTTAGGTTCTTCTAATTACTTCATATTGGAGTCAGGTGTGCTGAAGCAAAGAGACATCAAAAAGTTGGTTCTTCAGGACTGCAGCTTGAGACCACTGTTTTACTCAATCACTAACTTCTGGCTGTGACATATGGAATGCTCCAGCTTGACTGTAAAAGCAGCGGTGCCATGAAACACATTGAACTTGCATGAGCTGTAAACAACCATGCTGTTAATGAGACATGGCTATTAATGAGGGGCCACAACGTCTTTGTCAGGTTTAAACTTGCTTAGACTTTAATTTCTCAGTATTTGGAGGTGTAGCCAATACAGACTGAATGCCTTTGTTCCTCTGCTGCCATTGCCAAAATACAACCATAGGCAGACTACAATTCTAAAACAGAGTGGAAAATCAACATCTTTCTCAACTGTTTGCTGATTGACCCTAATGAAATTCATCTTGAAAAATCCAACTCTATAGGAGAAATCCCAAAGTAAAAAGGTAGATGAGAATCGAGTGGAACAGTGTTGGAAAGTGATGGCCAGGCTACCACTTTTTATCTTTTTAGCTATAACTACTATGATTGAATCAACTTTGTGGTAAAGTTAAATCTTTTCCTCACTACATTCTACTCTAACTAGCCTCTGCTTTGTGTAAAACCGGAATCTCTGAGGACAGAAGACTAAGGAGGAGGTGTGGCTAGGTAGATCCTTTTTTAGAAGCTGGTGTATTCTCCTTTTGATGTGAAACCGGTTCATGTCTGAGTTCACATTTTATTCCATAGTATCATAGTGGATTTCTGACAGCATACAATATAATGAGATCTACATAGTTTCATTTTGTTAGTTCACTGTTCACTAAAGGGATGTGATGTGTGTGTTTGTGTATATTTGTATGGGAGCACTGTTATTCAGATCGTAACCAAAGGTCAATTCTGCTCCATGTAAGGACAGACTGTGGACTTTGCCTTCATGTTAGCAGTGTGTGAAAAGTGTTGCTTGGTATGTAAATCAACAGGTTTGACTGGTTTCTATGGAACTGTTCTTAATGTAACTCAGGTCTCTATACGCCCAAAAACACTTCACTTGTAAAGATCCTTAAAACAATTGAGTTTTTGCAATAATAATTAAGCCAATTAAACAATCATTCTCAAATTTTAGTGTTTGTTATATCTGAAGACCAAATGGTTTTACCTGTACACAGCGAGAGAAGAATGAGTCCCTACTGGCTAAGCATCAGTTTTATTTGCAAGCACCTGAAGAACGACTCGGTTATCAGATCTGTCTTTGAGAACTTTACATTCCATGTGTTCATGGGTTGAAAGAATGTGTGTGATGTATTGCATGTGGTATGTTGATATAACTGCCTGACCAACCAGTGACTTATCACTACATCACACCCTGAGCTGGAGGTCAGCTAACCTTTACACAGGTTGATTGTTACAGAGCAGAAACTACCTCCAGGTAACTACCTCCAGGCCAAACAGTGGCAGGTTTTATTTGTCCCCACTCGCTGCTTTGGTCCTAAATAGACAACACTGATGACAAGGAGACATCCGACTCCTTCCTTTATTTGTTTTGGAATGGAGGCTTGAAATGGTCTTGGAATTTTTGCAGTTTCTGAGTGTAGGTTATTACGATACAGTCTTAAATGCTTTTCCCATCCTAACCTCTCCCACTGTAAAATGATTAACTTGAGAGTTTGGACATGGCCCTGACATTCCTTCCCTGATTTATGTGGAGCAACAATTGTTTCTCTGATGTCATCGATGGCATCTCTCCTCCTGCTTCCAACCTGCAAACTGCTAAAGCTAAAATTTAGAAAAGTAGTCACATTTGCTGATTCTCAGATATTGTTTCACTCTTGAATCTTACAAAAGCAACATAGAATGAGAGAATATTTTTTTGTCTTCCTGATTTGTAAAGTGGCTATTCCACGGACGTGTAAGCGGCAGTTTAACACTGGAATTATCAAATTCTGATTTGATAATTCTACTCAAACAAAAGTGTTTTTCAAAGATGTGCTGATCATACACCCAAACATTGGGAACTGGGCCACATTTAATGTATTTTACTTTCCTTAACAAGGGCCTTTATCAGAGTAGGTGTTGTATATCCATAAAAACCCTGTAAAATATTAAATATTCCATGATCCAGGATGCAATCCCTGCTGCTGACTTATGATCAGGGTTTAGAAGTAAATTCCCCCCTTTTTGTTTTGTTTTTAAATCTGAAACTTGTTTCCTGTAATACGAGTTTCCATGAAGGCTACTGTTAGAGTCCTGTCACAAAGTATCATTTCTGACCACAAAAACTTCTCCTTCACAGCTTTGCCTTTGCTTTCTCTTTCTTCACCAAGCAGAGCATAGCTTTCTCTTGGCCTTGACTTGGTCTCGGACCCTAAAAGTCTTGGTCTCGTCTCGGTCTCGATACACTCTGGTCTCGGTCTTGTCTTGGTATCTGTTTAGGTGGTCTTGACTACAACGCTGCATGGGAGTACAGTGAACTGACTGTGATGTTAAATAAAACAGGAGGGGATAGTCTGAGCTTTGTGACTTGGTGCATTGTCCTACCTGGAGTAGACATAAGAAATCTGCTGCAACAATTCTCAGCCTGTGACGTTTAAGCCATGGCCAGCTGAGATTAGTTGACCAAACATCTTTCAAGACAATATTGCTTAGTAATGGCAAAATCTGATCCCAACATGTGAACATTGCAGATACTGAGGTTTTATCATTTAACATTTTTTTCAAATTTGTTAGTAACATTTCAGCGAGCCAGTGCAATTAGAAGTCTCAGTTAATAATAATAATAATAATAATCTGTTTTATGTATAAAGCCCTTTATGTCTCCAACTGAAATCTGAAAGGGCTCATTCACATGCTGATGATGGTCAGCTACTGAATAGTAGCCACAGGACTTCTGTCAGCCCTGGTGCAGGCTGACAGAAGCAAGGCTGCAAACGTTGCACCTTCAGCCCTTCTGACCAACACCAGCAGGCAGGGTGGGTAAAGTGTCTTGCCCAGGGACACAAACAATGAGGGCGGGCAGACTGGGAATTGAGCCTGCGATCCACAGGGCAGACCCCTACCGCCGTAACCACTGTCCCCAGCTTCCTGTTCTTGTCAGTCAGGGAAGACGGTCAGTGTCGTCTAACGTTTCTGAAGCAGTTTTGAATTCCAGACCAGTCTATCTGGAACAAACTATCATGCTACATTATGTCGAGACTCTTAAATCCCCTTTCATCTACATTCTGATGCTTTTTGAACTTCAGCTACTCATCTTGACATCTACATTCCTGTGGTTGGTTGACTCACTGTTTGACTTCAGCAGCTGAACATGTACACCTAGTAGCCAAGGAGTTTAAATCATTTTGAGTTGACCCAGCCCTTGTTTCACAAGTTCTACTAAAAATGTCCCAGCTGTGGGAGAGATTCCTATTAGCAGTCATGTCACACATAAGTCTCACTGTTAATCATGTTTCTGCTAAATATGGTGTGTGAGCTTATGTGTAACCCTGTTGCCATTCTGATTGGGAAAATGTCTCCAAAAGTTTCAGTAAAAATCTTCTTCACACTCAGACAGTTGTTGTCTGTTGTGTTGACTTAAATGCATCAGGCCAATTTATTTCCCAGGGCAACAAATCTCCATTTACATCCATACAGAAACTCATCTGACTCAATTTTAGTTTTGACTTTAAATTCTTGAATAAAGCTACTTTTTGTGGTTGATGCTCCTTTAGCAGAGATCGCAGAGGTTAAATGCATAAATATGTAGATCTAATCAGATAGTTGTAAACAGCTTGTCTGTCTTGGGTTACCTGCCTTAGGTTTGTCAGAAACAAATGCCAGAAGAAACATGCTGCAGCTGCAGTCTGTAATAACTTTCAGTGTTTCTTTCTCCAGTTGTATTTTCTGAGGTTGCCTTCCCTCCATCACATGTATCCACTGAGCTTTCTGTTGCTAGATATGCAAGGCGGAGAGCAGAGGGAGGTATGAGAGGAATGTCATCTTCCCAGATTAGTGTCTCTTCCTGTCATTGACACAAAAGCATGTGGGGAGGAAGGCGGTATGAGTGGGGTCTTTGTACTTTCCTCATTCTTTATTTGTAATAACCGAGATAAAACTTTTTCTTCACTCACATCCATTCTAGTTGAATGTGAGAATTACAGTAGGTGTGTTTATGTTTGTGACCAGGGCAGCTGTTGTGAGTACGTGTGTGTTGGGGTGGGTGCGTGTGTGTGTGTGTGTCAGGTGTGATCACTGCTGAATTGGACTGATTTTCTCCTGTCTGCTGGAGGAAGTCCAGCCAGCATTGGGACAGTTTATGAGGTGGAACTAGATATGAAACCATCCACTCTGGGTCAGATGTGGACGCCATCTTATTCAGCTTTGTATCCACGGGGACACTGGGAGGTGCACCTTTTTTCAGATTGGAGTTTGACATTTCCTTAATGATGCTCGAAGCCCAGTACAACATTTTTTTTTTTTTTTTTTTTTTAATGAAACCAGATGTTCACATACATTGTACAGATAATACTCAAACTATAGTTTGCCTGTTTTTGTCAGTCAGGGAACCCAAAAGTATTTGTTTAAATGTAAAAAATATTTTTCTTCTAATTTAGATGCTTCCATACATTTCATTTCTATATTTGGTAGAATTGCCTTTTAATATATGACTTGGGTCAAATGCTTTTCTATAACAAGCTTCTCACAATGGCTTTGGGAATTTTGCCTGCAGAAGTAAGTAAAAAATGTTCTGTGAGGTTGAGAACAGGGCTATATGATGGTAAATCCAAAACTAATTTGTTGGTGAGCTTATTGTCATTGTTCAATTGGAAAACCGATCTAGAAACAAACTTTAACCTTTAGACATTGTGAGCTTTTATTTTGCATGTAGCCATTTTTTCTTTTAACTCTGATATTCTTCCAATACAACCATGTTCAGGATGGAAGGCCAGTGACTAAGGATTGAATAGAAAACAGCAGTAAGTACAGATTAACAACAATGATATATGCAAGATTAGGAATAATGTAGAAGAGAAGTGGTATTCAGTGTGTGTGGTTCTCCAGCTCACTGGTCATAATGATGGCACAGCAAAGCTTAAGAAGAAACCAGAACTGTTCAACATGAGAGAAGATCTGCCTTCTACCCAGTTCTATGCAAATGAGGGGGGAAAAGGAGAACCTGAAAATGTATTTGAATTTCTCTACCTGAACATAATCTATTGGCATCAACCAACTCTTTCTGTAGTTGTGTGAACTAAAACCGAGAGTTGGATACGTCCCAACACCACACCAGGTACGATTCCCTGCTTTGCTCAGTGGTTGGGGCAAATATTAATTAAAGGGACAACAGGAATTGAGGTGTGTCTGTGTGCTGACTTTAGAGCCATTCAGACTCATTTTATAATTGTGTGTTGCACTTATGAAATGACATCGTGCGTGTTCAGATGTGCATGATGCAGACAAAAACCCTTGTTCTACTGTATTCAGTCTGCTGCTTCAGTGTGTGTGTGAGAGAGAGATTAAAGGTAGTGAGTGATGGTAGTTTTAACAGTAGACAGTCTGTGTTTCTGTGGCTGCAGAACAAAAGCTTCCTTGTTGTGTCTCACCTGACTGGAGTCGTAGTGAAGCTGCTGCTGACATCACAGCATCAGGCCCAGCATGGAGCTCTGCAATGCCGATTGTTTGCATTACATTATATCTCTGTTCATAAGAATGCTTACTGATATCCGTGAACACTGTAGATGCTATGTGATAACCAATAGATTAAGGGGTAAAACAATACACTGTTACATAATGTTCACATTTTTTCCAGTCTGATTCCAGTACAACCAGTTGGTCAGTCAGCATAGCCAATTCACTCAGCCTAATAAACACACAAAATATTTCTAGGGCTTTACTTTTTACAAATAGACCAACCAAGAAATGCAAATATATGAACTTGAAGAAGCCTTTTTTTTTATTTTACGTATTCTTTACAGAATGCCTCAAGCTCAGATACACTGGATGAGGAACTTAGGCGAACATTCATTTTTCAGTCTTCTCACTGACCATCGATTAAATTGCCGTCTGGACTTTGACTGGACCATTGTAGCGCGCTATAAGCTTTGATTGAAGCTCTTCTTTTGTAGATTTGACTATAAACTAAATCCTGATATTATTTAGCTTCATCCATAATCTTTAACCAGCTTTCCTGAGCATGCTAAACAAAAACATCCCCACATGCTTCCACCACCATGTTTCAGAGTAGGGATGCTTTGAGGGTGATGTGCTGTTAGCTTTTTGCCGCACAATGTGTGTTAAACTGCAAACATCAGCAAACCTCAGTTCATTACCTGAACAACTGCATTTGGACTGAGGTTGCTACTTGGATTATTTTGAAGGCAATTTGTTGTACTATGTTTTAGTTAGGGATATTAAATAAAACCCATGCAACTCAATAACACTGTTCAACAGTTATGTTGTTCAGTGTTATTGTGAGTGGGTAGATGTGACTCCGTATGACTGGAAAGCGATATATAAATTCATCCATTTACAATTTTGTTCTACTTTGTGTTGGTTTTTCACAAAAAATTCTGTCAGAAATATTGGAACTTTTCTTTTTTTTCCTAATGACATGGATCCAGTTTACTTTTCTCCCATGCTTTTGTGAAAATGAAGTTTCAGGTTTCTTTACTTCTGTAATTATTTTATTCTGGTGCATCTGCAGCTTGGGACATTTGGCACAAAGACCACAGAGATTATTGTTTTATAAATGTATGTCTGGTTATAAGGCTATTGTTTCTATTTACTCTTTGCATAATAGCTTTTAAGATGTCATCCAAAGAATGAGGGAAGCGGGAAACTTCTCCCTGTGTTGGTGAGTGTGTCTCTTCCAGTAGCTGACCGTAGCATTCTGCAGTATCACTTCTGCTTGTGGGAGAAAATGATAACATCATGACAGTTCTCAGTTATGGTGTGACTCCTGAGGTTTTGATGAGTATCTGTGGTCAGCCAGCTGCCACAGCCTCTCGGTGACTGGCTGTTATTGTGCTGAAAGCACAAAAGAACACTCCCAGGTGATGTGGTGACCTCTCACCTGCCTTCTCACTTACCAACACATGGCTATTTAGCATCTTCTCATATTTAGGCCTGAGGAGATTTAGGCCCATGGTGCTCCAGCTGAATGAAAACTTCTCCACTAGCATGAACATTGAGCTGATGCATTTGTTCCCAAAGATCTGGTTTATCCTTGATGTTGTTTCTACAGATGAAATTACATATAATATGTAAACCGTTTGTGCTGTGTGTGGTTCTGTGTTGTCAGTTGGCGGGAAGACCTTCTTAGCACTGTGCAGCACAGCTAATGTTTAGAATAGTTTTATCTGGGCTTTGCTGCTGACACAGTCTGATAAGGTAAACACGCCAGCAACCATATCTTCCTTTGCCACACAGGAGGGGACAGGATGGACTCAATAAATCAAAAATGTGACCCAGTAACTGGAAGATAAACCTCAGTTAGACGAATAAAGAATAAAATGAAACCTGAAAGTAGGAACATAAACATGGCAGCTGTAGGTTTACTGATGCATTCTGATGTTTACTGCAGCTAAGACCAAAATCTAAGAATCACATAGGTTAGTGTTACAATTGTGAGCAACAAAATGCATTTAACATGTATGTACTTGTTCCTGGTTGGGGTTAATCATGATTTCCAATATTATTCGTTTGATAAATAATAGAATGAGAATTTTTTTCTTTAATTTCAGAAATATACATAGACTAAAATCACAATGCCTTTTAAGAACCTGGAAAAGCCCAGATGATGTCATGGCTTTGTATATTTATGACAGGTTATGTAAAGACATTTGAGTTAAATGGAAATAAAGATAACACTAGATATATTTTAAGGCAACAACTTAAACACACTTTATATTGTGATTTAAAAAAACAAAACAAAAACAACAACAACAACAAAATAAACAGCCAAGATATCAGAAAGAGAATTGTAAACCCACAAAGTTCTGGTTTATCCTTGGGTGTAACTCTGGATGCTTGAAGTTACCAGATTTGTTTCTTCAAATAATAATATGCAAGTAAATGGCCAGGAATGTCCAGTCATCATTCTGCCTAGGAAGGAGATGGCATCTGTGTCCCAGAGATAAAAGTGTTTGGGTGTGAGATTTGAACAAAAGCAAAACACCTTGTGAAGATCCTGGTAAGTCAGTAAGATAAGTTCTGTACCAACATGGGCCACTCATGGAAAAAGTGAATGAAGACCTGAATTTATGGAGACATGTCCTGTCTGACAAGTGAAATGGAAAAAGGGGGAAGCCTGTGAACATTGTTACAACTGTGAAGTACAGAGGTGGCAGCATCATGGTGAGGTTGTAATGTTTTAGTAGGGACTGGCAAACTAAACTGACTGACATTCATCATCCAATACAACTAACCTTGATGGATGGGGCTTGGTTCCGCCTCTAACCTAATTTTTTTTATTTAAATTTTTTTGTTGTTTTAACTCAAACATGCCCAACACTGAGGGAATGGGTTAGGCAGCAGGCCCTCAGAGTTTTATTTATTTATTTAACCTGTATTTAAATAGATGAATAAAAGTAAAATAAATAGATATCTGATTTAACCCTCGTGCGATCCCAACATTCTGTTTACTCCCCTTGCCCTACGTGTGAAAAATGACCCGCCCTAACAAACCCTAAAATAAAGCAAATTAATTGAATTTTAAATCCAAAATCTATTTTTCATGATGAAACAATCTGTTATTTATCAATTCAACTCAATTTAATTTGTTTTTTTTTATCATGTATTCTTTGTTAAACTATACAAAAAGACAATCAACAGTATTACACCCTTTTTTTTTAAACCACAAACCAAATGTCGCAACAGTTTTATTTTACAAAGTAAAGGTTTATTATTGTAATTATATAAATGTGAGGTTACTACTTCTGAATTAATTATACTGAAAGGGGGAAAAAAAGTCAACAATCTGGAACTTTTTTGTCAAAGGTTCATTCTTATATATTTTTTAGGAAGTGAATTATAAAAATACATCTTGTAAGACAACAAAAAATGTTGCTTGATTCTATGAACATCAGCTTTTATGTTGACATTAAATAACTTCAAAATCTTATGTTATTCAACATAAGAATGTTGAAGTTGAATAACATAATGTTTTATGTTATTCTTATATTGAATAAAATGTTGAACATCCTGCAAAATTTTCTGAAATGTTGAACATAAGATGGAGAACATGTCCATCTCATGAAGATGTTCTTATGCTGAACATCCTCAACAAAAGATGAAGAACTTAAGATGAAGAACATCTCCATGAGATGAAGATGTTGTTCATTTTATGAATATGTTCTTATGTTGAACATCTTCAACATAAAACAAAGCTCATTCTATGCTTAACTCCCCACATTGAACATAAGATGTTCAAGAAAATCTTCATAGCATGAGGATTTTCTTCACCATATGAAGACGCTTCTACAGTGAACATCTTCAGCATAAGATGATGATCACAGTATGTGGGCAGTGAAACGTTTATTCATTACTTCAGCCAACTAACGGTACTCAGATTCGGCATACCTACATATCCTCTATATCTAATTTATTTTTATTATGTCTGAGATTGTTTTTTATTATGTTTGGGAACTTGTGTGATGTGAGAGGTTGGCTGCAGATTGAGAGTGCAGGTAAAATGCAAGTTCAATTCGTACATCGATCCAGTTTCTTTGATATGTGTGTGCGTGTGGGGAGAGGGGTGCAGGTGTGTGTGTGTGGGGTGGTGTGTGTATGTATTAGAGAGAGTTTGTGTGTGACCTTGAACTCTTTTTCTGGTTCTTAAATGCTTTTACAATTCACGGGTCAAAAATGACCCATAAGACGATCCTTGTACCATCTGGTGTACAGCCTATATGGAAATATAAACAAAAATAAGGTATCACTTTTTCTGATGATGGTGTCCATTTAGGAAAAGTCATAAAATTTCAAGTTGGAAAAAGATAGTTTAGGGTATTTTTTTCTACAGCTAAACATGCTAGTGGAGCCACTTTTGACCCGCAAGAAAACACAAGGGTTCAAAGTATTTAAATCAGATATGTATGTAATAAAGGTATTTATTTAAGAAAATACCTTTATTAATTTATTATTCCCCCTAGTTGTCCTTCTCTCAATAGACAACTAGGAGGAAAAAAAAATTGGGTCTAGGAATTTAACATTGACAAAGGTACTCAGCTTTAGTATTTTTTGAAGTTTGTTCCAATCTTTTGGTGAAGCTTAGTGCAAAGAGTTCTCTAAATTTTGAATTAATTTTGGGAATACTGAGCATAATGTGTAGGGGTGAGTGTGTGCAATTGGGAGTCAAAAGAGCTAGTAACAAATGGAAAAGATGGGCTGGGGAAAAACCTTGTAGTCATTTGTAGACAAATGCATACCATTGATTTCTTTTTTATATAAGTATGAACAGTTAAAAGAAAAGTACAGCGTACAGTGATGTGTGTGCAGAGAGGCATTATTTGTGAAACGTAAAGCAGCGTGGTATATAGCATCAAGTTGGTACAGTGAGGACAGGAGCTGATCTATAAACTATATCACTGTAGTCAAACATGGGTATGATTGTCATTTAGACCGGAGTTTTCCTAGCACAGGAAGTGAAAGATGAATGCATGCGATGGATAAATCCAAGTTTAGACTCGATATTTGATTGCAACTTATTGATGTGAGAATGAGAGACAACTGTCCAGTCAAATTCCCTGGTATTTATATTCAGGAATTTACCCAATAATTGTACCATTTGAAGTGGTGATGTTTGAAAGTGTCGGTGATTGTTAAAAAAAAACTTTGAAAGAAGACCAAGATTGCAAAATATTATTAAAACTCTCGAGGTTTTTTGGGGATGGGCCATAAAGAATGTCATCTGCATAGAGGTGAATGGATGACCATAAAGCTGCTGTAAATAGTTTTTATATGATCAGAAAATAGAGTAGGTCCTAGAAAGGATGCCTGAGATCTCCAGGGTGATGAGGGGGGTTTGAGAATTGACAAGTTTAGATATTGTTTTCTACCTGAAAGGTAGCTTTAAACAATCATAGTTAATATGTAACCCTGCGTTAGCTCGTTTGTTAAATAGAATAGAATGATAAATTGCAGTCATGCTGCCTCCAGCACTACTACATCCAAATTATTCTATGGAGAAAGTCAAAAACAAAAGAATAGACTCTCACTCCTGCTTCTCATTTTGTTTTCTTGGGGATTAACATTCAATTCTCCATTCATTATGCAACATAAATGGGCCTCCTCCTCTCCATAGACAACCAGGAAGAAAAAATAATAACCAACTTAATTTTTCCTGGAGTATTTTTTTACAGTAATAATCTTTAATCAACAGGTATTTGTTAGACCTAAAATCACCACATTTTCTTTGCAAATTATCTGCACCAGGATGTTAACCCTGTTCTAAATTCAGAAGCAGTTTGAGTTTTCAGTGCCTAATTATGTTTCCCATTATGTTAAAAACTGTCATAGTAAACAAACTGCTTTTTTTCTTTTTTTTGTCTTTGCGATGATCCTTCATCTTTAAATCCATCAGACATTAGCAGGCTTTGTGGTACATGGAACATGTCCAGAACTCCCACCTGAGCCTGAAGCTTTTTTTTTCCTGCACAGTTCGCAGCAAATGCCACAGCAGCTCCAGCGCATTGCAAGCAGCTGTGTGAGAGTGCAGCTGATCCACCGCACTCCTTACACATGACCGCTGCTGACAGCCACACTGTCAGATGGGCTCACCACTTACTTGAACCACAAAGTTCATCTGAACTGGAACATTCAAACTTATTCCACTCACAGAAAAATGGAATCACATTTAGTCGTTAGTTTAATGTGATTCATGTGGACACGATTAGAATGAAAAAAAGTGAGTCTGTCACAGCTCAGTAATTAGTCACTGCAACAGAAGCATGGGGGTTATTCTATCTCCATTGGACATGAGACCAGCTGCTAAAAACAGCAAACACTGAACGACTGGAGTAGGTTTTTAGTTTCTGCAACAGGAAATGTATTAAGCTGGTTTTTGTCTGACAGCTGACTAAACTCATAGTGCTCATCTGATAGTAACAGATGAGCACTCTGTCAGCTAAACAGAGCATGATGTTCCCATGTCTGATCTTTACATTCCTGCAATTTCTTTATCCACATACACAGTGCTGTGGGAAAAGTATTAAAAATGTATCTATACCAATATGTGTTCACATCTTTTGAAACAAATGTTCTAGTCTAACCCAGACAGGCTTAGTGTTCGACCTGCAGAATCAATAAATAACTTCCATAGAACCTACCTGACCAGATAAAGTAGTCGGTAACGTTTCAAAACTAACACATCATGCCCTGATCTGAAGACATTCAACAACAGATGAGGAACGGTCACTGACATCAGATAAAGCCATTTCTAAGGCTTTGGGTCTCCAGTGAACCACAGTGAGAACTGTTATCCACATATGAAGAAAATATTGGAGAGGCCAACGTACCAAACTACTCTAAGAGAACCCCAGCTCATCCAGGAGGTCATAGAAGAACCCAGAACATCTAAACCAGGGTGCCCAAGTCCAGTCCTTGAGAGCCACCGTCCTGAAACTTTTAGATGTATCCTTACTCCAACAGGCCTCAATCAAATGGCTGAATTCCCTCACCAGCAGTCATTCAGCTCTGATAATGAACCATTCATTTGATCCAGGTGTGTTGGAGCAAAGAAGCATCTGAAAGTTGCAGGATGGTATCTCTGGAGGACTGGAGTTGAGCATCCATTATCTAAAGCTCTGCAGGCCTGGCTTAGTGTAATTAAGGTCTGAGTTCATGATTCAACAGTCAAAAAGAGACTGGACTGAAATGGTATTATTGATGTCCGAAATCACTGCTGAGCCAGAAGAACTTAAAGCATCATCTCATATTTAAGAAAAAAAAAACATCTTGATGATTCCAAGAAGTTGTACTATGGACTAAAGAGACAACACTGAAACTTTTTAGTGGCTGAATTTCTGTCAATGTATTAAAAGCCTTTCAGAAAGAACATTATACATACAACAAGGTGGTGGTAGTGTTATTCCATGGGGCTACTTTAGCTCTGTAGGACTTGGTAAATTTGACATCATAAAATCTTGATGGCAGTGTTTGCCAAAGTTGTTATAACTTGTTAAAAAGTTTGACCGTAAATTATCATTTGAAATAGGGTTGGTCAGGAGAGCTTTTTGTGCTTAAAAAATGAAATCGTCATTTGAAAACTTTTGTTGTTAAATTTGTTTATCTTGTTTGTTTTTTTTTGTTTTTTGTTTGAGATCAAAACAAACGAAATGTGTAACACTGCAAATAATTTAATGCCACTATGTACATTTCCAATCTGAGGGAAACATTTCATTGTTGTAGAACAACAAGCAATAGAAATTAAATAAGGACACATCACTTTAACATAGAACAACATCTGGTAGTTACACCAGATTCAAGAACATTCAGAAATTTTTCATACGTACATTTTAAAAAGGTTTATTACAAAAATGTAAGGGATCAAATTATTAGTTTAGTCAAATTTCTTCATCCAACTGATTGAATAATCAAATAACTGATTCTGAGCTCCACTGAAGCTGATTTTCATTCACTATGGCACCATTAAAGTATCCTATGGTGAGCTTCTGTTAAAGATTAATATTAGACCAACTTTGACCTCTTATTGTAGAAGATAATGTTGGAAATGATTACGTCTTGTGCCCAAGTTCTTGTTGCGCACGGCAAACTAAAATGTAAGTCTTTTTACTTTCATCTTCACTCTAAAGCACAAGTCTCCATCCTTAACCATGAAAAGTGAAAGTGTAAGTTGACTTGTGACTGGACAGGTTCAACAAGCTTTGAGACATTGTGCTGCTTCTGATTTTAGATCTTAGACTATTGTTCATGCAGGCGTAGGAGATGTTTTTTCTTCAAATTACATAAGAGGAGAATTTTCCAACTAATGGTCCCTTTTAACTTGGCTTGTATGGCTTTAACATTCTCTCAGTAGGACATTTTCGGTCAGTCTCTGGACAGTGAAATGTGATGGATGCTGTGCAACAGTGTGTTCCTTCTTCAGTGACCTCTCCCTCTGACATACCTGCTGCTTGTTCAGGTGTGGTGAGCATTTATCTCAAGGCCATGGTTGGTTGTAACCCCTCTTGAAAATTCTTTTTGCCCTCTCAATGCTGGTGGTTACTGGCAGCACTGGTTTTACTGGAAACTGTGATGATAAACCTGTTGTCTCAGAAATGAAGATGGAGACAAAAGCATAGTTCCACTGACTTGGTCTAAAACGTTTAAACCCTTTGGGATTCTGAGACTCTGACCTGCCCAGCATCAAGTCAGGCAGAGAGATGCAGCTGGACGAGCTCAGCGTATGAACAACTTGGATCTTTCACCTAAAGCAGTGTTGGAAAACAGTATCCATGATCAACAAATCTATAAAATATAAAACATGATGGCTTAATTTCATCACTGATCCTGAAAAAAACATGTGAAAAATCTGATTTCTTTTTTTTCTTTTTTTGTGTGTGTTTTTCAGAAAACTACCATGTGAGCAGCTCTGACAGGAAGACCGAGTCTGTAGCGAACCTGCAGCCGCAGCCGTCCCTCAACTCCATTCAGTCCAGTTCTCCAAATGTTTCCAAACGTTCTGGAAACCAGAAGTGGAAGTGGCTGCCCAGTTCAGGCCGCAGGATCAGCTCCAGCAAGAAACCACCCAGCACTAAGCAGAAGAAGCCAGGTGGGACTCAGCTCCTTCTGGCATCTGTATTCATTCAGACTGATGCCAAAACCTTAGTTGTCTACAGAAGGAAATGGAGCTGAAACGTTTCCTTTCTGATGCAACATGAATTTTTCCATACATTAACCTGTTGATACACCTAATGGATGCTTTTATCGCTGTAGAAAAACACGCCCTTCTGTTTTTCCAGATCTTGGTTCTGGAAGAGATGGTGGTGGAAAGGCTAATGAGCGCAGTCAGCCAGGAAAGGAGGACAATGAAGAGGTAAGCAATGAGACCTGAGGCTTGAACCTGCTGTTAAAGAAAATATTAGATTAACCTCACATATTTTAACTTTATGGAGAATCAAAGGTTAAAAACTAAAATGAAAAATAGTCTCCAAATGAAAATCCCTGTTATCCCGCTTTTGTTCTTCTTCAAAAGTTGTTTTTTATTTTGACTGTTGACTGCAGAGTTTAAAGATAAACATGTGTTCCTGTTATAAAGCTATATAAGATTTACATTTACATCCTGGAAAGTAAACAAAGAAAGTTCCTCTTTTTGTGAGGGAGAGATTATATTTGCTTGACACACACACACACACATCCATGCACACGCAGTTACAGGCCATAAGTACGTTTCCATGATACAGATATATGAAAAAAATGTAGTTCAGCATTTGTAAAGTCACATTTCTACTCCTTGCTTCTCATCAGCCTCTTTGTAGGTCAGCCCCAGAAAAGCTCGAAATAATCAAAGTCTGATTTAAAACCAAAACGCAGAGAGAGGAAAAAAAATAGCCTGGACAACTTTAAATAATTTCTGCTAGCTGCTCAGCACCAGCTCCCCAAGTCACATAAAAGATGACTTAGCATCTTTTTCCCAGTGTCCAGACCCAGTTATAGCTGGTATTTAGCGTCAGTTTTTGCTGGTTCCGATTAAAGCTGACATCAGTAAATACAACCACTCCCCCCTGGCTTTAAAATCTGACCTGGGTCATCAGATCTCAACTTCCTGGTTTACATGCAAACAAAGATGTGGACACATCAGATTTCCCTGTAAGCTGAGCGACAAACGGGACATCAACAGATCTGTTTCTGCAGCACAGATGCATTCAATTACTGGAACTACTGCATGCTGATGATGTTCACTTAGTAAAGCATTAGGGCAATAATACTTGAGTTCAATAATTCAGAGTCATATACACAGCTTTACTTTGCCGGTGTGCATTAAAGAATATGTAAAAGTCAACATGCCACACTCTACTGTCCAGATGTCATAAATCTGCAAAGCTTTGGCAAGGTCAATGAACACAAGCTGAAAAAATGAATTTTCTTCTTATCATTGTGATATTAGATTTTTTTTTTTTTAAGAATTTATTTATTTATTTATTAAAGGCATGGTGCATAAAGTGTTGACAGTTCTTATTGTTAATAAGCCATTCATTAAGTTTATCTTAAATATGTTATATTTTTTGTTCAAATTTCTGATGATCAGAGTGAGACTCCATTGTGTAGCAGCTTGTTTTACCTAAAGCAATTTCCCTAAAAGGAATAATACTGAGCCTTTCTGTCCTTCTTGTCAAGCAGCTGTCACGTAAACTCCACTGAAGCCACCAAAAACTTAAATGGCTCAAATTGTTTTAAGATGCTTCCACGAGCAGCTGCTGCTGTTGTCTTGTTTTTTAAAACCTACGCAAAGGGGCAATATTATGTCAAATCAACGTTGTTGAGCTTTACATCATGTTATAATCATCAAAACATGCCTGGAGTGTTGCCTTGGCTCTTTTCATGCATATTTGAGGTGGATCTAGCTCCGCCTTCGAGATGAAGCTCCTCCTTGGAGCTGCAGTTTCCAAGTTTCCATCTCACAAAGCAGCCCCTCCCAACACCCCACACACACCCTGTGACTCCTCCACAGGGTGTGTGTGGAGGAGTCACAAACTCTTTTAGACTAGCCAGCAGTAATTAGTAAACTCCTAGTGGAACTGCGCATCTGCTGACACTGGTTGTTAAAGGGTTAAAAAGGAGCCATTTTGTTTTGACTTCCTGAAGGCAGAGCTTCAGAAATAGGAGTTTATAAAGTGACAGAGGCCCAATTTCAAGGCATTAAATTATGAACTCGTGTTTCTTTTTAGTTTGATATGTACATTTTATAACAACTGAAGCTAACATCATTATTGATTGTGCTATAAAATTGTACTATGTATCTGAACAATATATAATACTGCTCCTGTGCTTCTGTGATTTTTAATTTTTTTTTTTTTAGATTTCTAGTGAGATCAATTTTCTCACATGGTTTAATTAGCTACATGAGCTTCCACCACCGAGCCGTAATGATCCACTGCTGTTCACTAATCAATAAGACGGAGGTCCTTCATTAGCTGTTCCATGTCTCCTGTACCAGAGAGGAAGCATCAAGGATGGGAACCCTCCATCGAAGCAGTCTCCTGGGATACAAAGTGGTGGGGAGGAGGAGCCAGAACCAGACGATGAGCCCCACCTTCCTCTTCCTCCACCCATGGAGATCATGAAGGACCCCTCAGCTTCAGAAGAAAAGGTACCAGAGGAGGTTTTGGTTTCTTTGAGAGTTTGTTCACCGCAGCTTAAAATCTTAAACATCAATTTATTTTTCACATATTTTACTATATTTTATTTGCAATTAAATATTTCTTCTTCTTACATTTTAATTATTGACTTAACAAGTGGTCACATCTCTTGATGTATCTAAAAAAATCTGCATCTGAAGATTTTAAATGAGTTTTCACATAAATTTTCTTTTCAGCTTTGCTTTTCTTCTTCCTTGTTTTCAGTATTGTTGTGATGGAATATAACTTTAACTGGGTTCTTATGGTTTTCCTCCTTTCCTTCCAATCTAACCTGCTGCTCCTTCTGTCTTCCTCATAAAGTCTTCATCCTTGCTAACATCTCTGCAGTCGTCCTCTGACGTCCCCAGCGCTGCAGAGCTGGTTAGCGCCATAGAGAAGTTGGTTAAAACCAAGATGGTGAGTCACCAGCTAGAGGACAGAATTATCTTCAGTCAGAAACAAAAGAACAAATGTCTACAAAATAACTTACCATATCTAGTTTTAGAACAAGACCCAATCTTGGACCCATAAGGTCTGATAGAATCTGTCATGAAGCTCACCTCTGTGAGTTGAGGAGCTTAGATGTTGATTGTGTTTTTATGAAAATGTTTTACAGATAGTGGGGGGAAAAAGTATTTAGTCAGTCACCAATTGTGCAAGTTCTCCCATTTAAAAAGATGAGAGAGGCCTGTAATTGACATCATAGGTAGACCTCAACTATGAGAGACAAAAT
>CAEGAE010008184.1:0-11435 GCA_903067095.1 Girardinus metallicus | reverse complement strand
GCAGGTCAGGAGGTCAGCAGGTCAGGAGGTCAGGAGGTCAGCAGGTCAGGAGGTCAGGAGGCCAGCAGGTCAGGAGGCCAGGAGGCCAGCAGGTCAGGAGGTCAGCAGGTCAGGAGGTCAGGAGGCCAGCAGGTCAGGAGGTCAGCAGGTCAGGAGGCCAGCAGGTCAGGAGGTCAGCAGGTCAGGAGGCCAGGAGGCCAGCAGGTCAGGAGGCCAGCAGGTCAGGAGGTCAGGAGGTCAGGAGGTCAGGAGGCCAGGAGGCCAGCAGGTCAGGAGGTCAGGAGGTCAGGAGGCCAGGAGGTCAGGAGGCCAGGAGGCCAGGAGGTCAGGAGGCCAGCAGGTCAGGAGGTCAGCAGGTCAGGAGGTCAGGAGGTCAGCAGGTCAGGAGGTCAGGAGGCCAGCAGGTCAGGAGGTCAGGAGGTCAGGAGGCCAGCAGGTCAGCAGGTCAGGAGGTCAGCAGGTCAGGTGGTCAGCAGGTCAGCAGGTCAGGAGGTCAGCAGGTCAGGAGGTCAGGTGGTCAGCAGGTCAGGAGGTCAGCAGGTCAGGAGGTCAGGAGGTCAGCAGGTCAGGTGGTCAGCAGGTCAGGAGGTCAGGAGGTCAGGAGGTCAGGTGGTCAGCAGGTCAGGAGGTCAGCAGGTCAGGAGGTCAGGAGGTCAGCAGGTCAGGAGGCCAGCAGGTCAGGAGGTCAGGAGGTCAGCAGGTCAGGTGGTCAGCAGGTCAGGAGGTCAGCAGGTCAGGAGGTCAGGAGGTCAGCAGGCCAGCAGGTCAGGAGGTCAGGAGGCCACCAGGTCAGGAGGTCAGCAGGCCAGCAGGTCACCAGGTCAGGTGGTCAGGAGGTCAGGAGGTCACCAGGTCAGGAGGTCAGGAGGCCAGCAGGTCAGGAGGTCAGGAGGCCACCAGGTCAGGAGGTCAGCAGGTCAGGAGGTCAGCAGGTCAGGAGGTCACCAGGTCAGGAGGTCAGGTGGTCAGGTCAGGAGGTCACCAGGCCAGGAGGTCAGCAGGTCAGGAGGTCAGGAGGTCAGCAGGTCCTGCTTCAGTCAGGTCTGGAGCGTTTTGCTAACGATCTGCTCTGCGTTCTGTTCTGTTGCTAAAGTTTTGATCAGTAAATTTTTCTCTCGTTATAAATCAGTTCAGTCCTCAGGCTCCGTTCTGAGCTGCGCCCCCTCGCTGTCACTATGGGTACTGCAATCTGCTGCAGCGTTTCTCAAACTGTTTCAGGCTGAGGAACATTTAACATTTAACCATCAGAACAGCTCACCTGAAATCGACTCGGCAATAACACATCTAAACTTACACTGAACAAAATTAGAAAGCCCCGGGTCAAATGTAAGAGTTTTAAGAACATTTGGGTTACATAATATGTAGAGAAACTATATTTCCAGTCATTACTGATCTTCCTGTCGGCATTGACGACATCGTGGTTCGGAAGGTGATAGGGGTCAGGATGAGGAGTTTGATTCTGACCCAGTTGGCTTCCCGTAGGCGGTCTGAGGCGTGATGACCACTAGTCTCATCAGCTGTGTGTCGCTGATCCTCACATGGACGAGCCGGATGTGGCGGCCTGGTGCTGGACGGTCAGAGGAGGATCAGCAGCAGAGCCGCTCTGCTGGACGTCCCTGCGTCCAACATGCCGACGGCTCCCACAGCGGCGCCGGATTCATTTTGAGGCGGGGGGCCTCGGGGTGTTTCGTCACCTCTGTTACGCACTTTGAATGTCAGGCGCGCAGATGTTCACTTGATATGATGGCGGCTGCCAATCAATTCAGTGGGTTTGTCGCAGTTTGTCCCGAAGTTAACAGTAAACCTGCTTTACCTGGAGGACAACGACGACTGTTTGCTATTAAATGCGCTGCAGTCATTGAGATTTGGTGGAAAATAATCAGACAGAAATGTTAAAAGTTGTCAGTGGGCAACATGCAGAAGGCAGCTTTCCACAGAGCATTCAGATGGTGGAACGGACTTTATTCCATTTTCCAAACTGGAGTCTGGAAAAATGTAACGGAGGACAAACGCCTGCAGCCGCACAGCTGGACGCAGGCGGACGGTTTTAAAACAGCGTCTGTATGAAGGTTTGGTCATCATGACGTCATTGTGTGAACGCACCATGGAGGGCGAAACAGTTGTCCAACCGGGTGACCCGTCAGCTCTTCAGTCCGCCAAACCGCACACACACACACACACACACACACACAAACCGGAGACCCGCCAGAACCGCACACTGTAAAAAGCTGTGGCCGGATCCAAACCGCTCCTAGAACCACGGGAGGATTCAGACTCCGCTCATTCATGTTTAGCTGACAGAAAAAGCACCAAGTTTACAGAAGTAAACTGACCACCAACATTTAGGCTTTGACTCACACAGACTCGCTGCTGCAAGATGTTTTGACTCAACAGATGTTTTGTCTCCTAAATGTTAATAGTAAAGAGTTAATAGTACCCAGCCAGCACACCTAGGTGGGCCCCATATGGGTCCCAAATGGGTTTGTCCGTGGTTTCCATGGTGACCCCACATGGGTCTGCCCAGAAACAGAAACTCAGATCACTACAGTCACAGTTCGATAAATGGTGACAAATACAGAAATCTCATTTAATTTATAGGCAGAATTGGTTCAGACCTGGACCGGATCAGAGTCGGTCCGGTTCCTGAGCCCAGCCGAAGCTTTGGGGGACTGTTGGATTTGGTCCAGATCTCTGCTGGAGGTTTTATCTCTACCTCTGCATATAAACACACAGATGTCGCTCACGGACGGTCAGAGTTGTGTGCAGCCTGTGTAAATGTCTGGCAGGACCAGCGGACGGGCAGGGCAGGGCCCCCCGGGCCCCCCGGACCCCCCGGGCCCCCCGGACCCCCCGGGCCGGCGCCTATGCTGAGGCTTTATGACTGGTGACGTAATGTGACGTTTTGGGGCCTTTTATTGTCCAGCTGTTGCTCATTTTGTCTGATCACCAGTGGACATGCCACTGACAGCAGGTGGGTGTATAATTAACAATTATACACAAATCAAGAGAAGAAATTAAAGAAAAATAGAGCTGGATAAACTGGAGTCGCTTTAGCAGAAATAAAAACTCATTTTCTGCTCCATTAGATATAAAAACAATGAACCATTTCTATCAATTGTATTAATTTAATTTAATATGTTTTATCTAATTGAAAACAACAGTAGCTGTTGACCTGAAGCAGAGCATCATTCGTTACCAAGCAAAGCCATAAAAACAAAGAACAGTTCGATTCCGACCGCACAGAACCGTTCAAAGGAATCTGTTCGCTAGTGAACGACAGCTGCTTCAGCTTCCTCTGGTCAGGTAATATTCCTGGATCAGAACCGGATCCAGTGAAGCTAAAGACCACAGAACCACTCGGGAGTCTTCGTCAGAGATCCATTATGAACCGAGGGAGACGACAGATGAGTCGGATCAGAACCGCATGTTCATGTGATTCTGAACGTGGCGACAGATTCAGAGAATTTAGGGAATCGGAGAAAATTCCAAACAGGAAGTGCATTTTTCCTGTTTTCCTCCTCACGCTGCTGCGGCGACCCGGTTCTGTTGGCTCGTCTGATCCGATATGCTTACAGCCGGCCAGAAATAAAGGGAGCAGAAGCTGCAGGACACCAGCTGGTCGCCTAGCAACCAGCTGCTCAGAGAGGACGCATGTCTGGACAGCTGCATGTGGCTCTGCAGGCGTCCTGTTCGGTTCTGTTGGGTCAGGTTCTGCCCGTCGTTCCCTCAGGTTCTGTTTCGCTCTCTTCTTCCTCAGGTCCTCCAGTAGCCTCTGATGCTCCGCCCACTTCTCCTCCCACGCATCATGATGACATCATCACCACGCCCCCCTCCACATCCTCCTCACCCGCCCACTCAACACCTGATCTCACCCGCTCGACCCAAACCGACCAGGATCCCCAAGCCCAGCCGGATCCAAGCCCCACCCCCCTTCTTGCCACGCCTACTTCTCATCTGGCTTCGCCCCTCACTGCCCGGACCGGGCCGGACCCGGACCCGGTCACGCCGGCGGTCAGGAGAGACGCCCCGCCCAGCATCTGTGACGGAGACTTTGACACGGTGACGTTGCTGCGGGGCGAGATGTTTGTGTTCAAGGTGAGAGCCGACCCTAAAACCCGGCCCGGCTTCCAGAACCCGAGCAGTAAGGTGTGGCTGTTTGCAGGGCCGCTGGTTCTGGCGGGTCTGGAGGAACCGGGTCCTGGAGAACTACCCCATGCCCATCTCTGTCTTTTGGAACGGTCTCCCTGACGACATCGACGCCGCCTATGAACGACACGACGGGAAATTTGTCTTCTTTAAAGGTAGAGACTTCCTGCTGCTTCCTTTCACCGACGCCGTAGGGCAAAGGTTTCTCAACATGAGGGGAGGGAACCAGTGTGGCTCCGGTGTGTCGGGAGGAAAACACGGAGTTAGACTTCTCTCTGCTGCACTAGCCGCAGAAATGAGCAAATTAAAATTACAATAATACATTTGCTTGATGGAAACAAAGCAATTTAAAAAAACGAAAGAAAAATGGTAATGGAGACTCTTTTGTCACCAGTCACATGACCAGCAGCGGCAGAAACGGGCCGGGACCGGTGGGCGGGGACCTTTATCCCTCTATTTCTGGCCGGCTGTAAGATCCTGTCTGTCCTCCTGTCTGTCTGTCCTCCTGTCTGTCTGTCCTCCTGTCTGTCTGTCCTCCTGTCTGTCTGTCCTCCAGGCGACAGGTTCTGGCTGTTCCGGGAAGCCGACGTTCTGCCCGGCTATCCTCAGCCGCTGCATCAGTACGGCCGAGGAATCCCCACCCATCGGATCGACACCGCCATCTGGTGGGAGCCCAACGGGTTCACCTACTTCTTCAGCGGCGACAGGTACGCCCCGCGGCGCCCACAGACACTCCTGCCGCCCTGAGTCATCAGCTGCTGCTTGTCTGCAGGTACTGGCGCTACAATGAGGAGACGCGCAGCGCCGACCGCGACTTCCCCAAACCCATCTGCAGGTGGGGCAAGATCCCAGCCTCGCCCAGAGGAGCCTTCCTCAGCGACGACGGAGGTACTGCTTCCTGTTTGTAGCTCCGCCCCCAACCTTCACCAGAGAAGGAAGCTGGAAACCAGAGCCAGTAGAGGAGCAGAGTCTGGTCAGAACGGTTCTGATTGGACTTCTTGTCGGTTCTGACTGCAGAGCCGGACCTGACGAACATTTCGGACTTGAGTCTCCTGGTCTTTGATAAACCGGGACTGCTGCTGGTTGTTGTGAACGTCGCCCCCTTGTGGCCCTGCCACCATCAGGAGCTGTTCACGTCGCGTTGGAAAAGGGAAACGTGGAATTAGAAATAACTTAACGCCACAAAAACGTTTTTACGCTCGTTGAGGCGGATGGAAACAGGTTTAGTGACGTAGCCAACTTTCCCAGTCCAGACCTCCAGGAGGGAGGGCTCTCTCTGGTCTATGCTAGTTCCAACCTCTACTTCCTGTTTCCAACCTCTACTTCCTGTTTATTGCAGCCTTACGTAGCACCAGCATTTCTGTGTCACCTGGTTGATTCCCTCCAATGCGGCAGATGAAAAGACGTCTAATTCTCTTCTTCTCTGTTTCCTCTTTTAATTGCGACATTCTGACGGACGCGCAGCTCGTGGTTCTGATCTTCTTCTTCTTCTCCTGTCCTGCAGCCTCCACCTACTTCTACAAAGGCTCCAGTTACTGGAGGTTCGACAACCGCCGGATGGAGGCGGACCGCGGCTACCCCCGCTCCATCCTGAAGGACTTCATGGGCTGCTTTGGGGTCCCCGAGCCGGACCCGGACCCAGAAACCGAGCAGAACCCGGGGACGGAACCGGTCCGACCCCCGCAGCCCACCGAACCGGGCCGCGGGCCGGACCGGGAGCTCAGACCCGGCAGCACAGAGGACGACCCGGACCAGGAAGTGAACATGGTGGTGACGGTGACCGACAGCGAGTCGAAGGTCACGACCCTTGTCATGGTGACGGTGCCGCTGCTGCTCATTCTGTGCATCCTGGTTCTGGTCTACGCCATCCTCCGGACTCTGCAGAACAGGGAGCCGCCCCAGGCTCTGGTGCACTGCAAGCGCTCTCTGCAGGACTGGGTCTGACCCAGTCCATGGGCCGACTGGACCGCCGGTACCACTGGTACCTCTGGTACCACCACACTTCCACCCCCTGCCCTCCTTCTTCTATCTCAAATTTGTTTAAAAGTGTTGCAGCTGCAGTCTGCTCTCGGTGCCGTTGACCAGACGCTGAGGCTGCCGCTGCGTTAACCATCTGGACAGCAGCGCGCTCCGGATCCGCTCCGGATCCGCTCCGGATCCGCTCCGGATCCGCTCTGGATCCGCTCTGGATCCGCTCCGGATCCGCTCCGGATCCGCTCTGGATCCGCTCCAGGCGGATCAGCTGCAGCCGGATCCGCTCCAGGAGGATCCGCTCCAGGCGGATCAGCTGCAGCCGGATCCGCTCCAGGAGGATCCGCTCCAGCCGGATCCGCTCCAGCCGGATCCGGCTGCAGCTGAAATGCAGCAGAAGTCATTGGAGCTCATAGATCAGAGACACAGCAACCTGACACAACGGCTTCACTGTTGTTTACTTAATATTCTTGTTGTTTATTCAACTAAAAACTCAGAGTTTATGAGACAAACAATCAGAAAGTGGAGAAGACCAGAAGGTACCCCAGCATCATGCTGCCACCACCATGCTTTAGCCTGGAGGTGGAGAGTTCAGGCTGTTGGTTTTCGAGCTCTTGCAGCTGTTCAGAGCTGGGATGTTGTCGCAGATCCAAACCTGGCTGTAACAGAACCAGAACCTTCCAGTTCGGCTGCTGGATTTTGGGCACCTCTGAGACTAGAACCAGAACCGCTCCGTTTGGATCATGTGTGTCCAGCCATAGAGTGCCACGTTACAGTACAATCGACTGATTATGTTACCTTCTGTTGCTATAAAATGCTCTACATAATACTTCCTGATTTAACGCCTTCAAATTGAGCCTCTGTCTCTTTAAAAGCTCCTGCTCTTCCTGAAGCTCCGCCTTCAGGAAGTCGTCCCAACATGGCTCCTCTATTAACCCTTTAACATTTTTACCAGCGTTGCTCTGAGAAGGAGCTCAGCAGTTCCACTTGCTGTTTGCTAATTGCTGCTGGCTAGTCTGAAGGAGCTGAGTGGGGAGGAGCTGCGCCTTGAAGGCGGGGCTAGGTCCACCCAGGCGTTTTGCAGCTGAATGGTTGCCATGGAGATTAAAGGATTTCTAAAACATGAAAGAGTCAGAGCAACATTGCAGGGAGACAACAGAAAACAGTTGGTTTTTCGTGATGCTGCCCCTTTAAGTCCCACACGGCTCTGACTTCAGGTTTCAGAGTAAAGGAATCTAAAAACCACGGATCATTTTCCTTCCAGCTATGAAGTTCTTCTTCTTGGCGGTTTGTCTCATAAAGTGCCAAATAAAACACTTCAGTTTGTGTCTGGATCAAGACAAAGATGTCTTCCTGGCTTCTTTCTGTTCCTGATTCAACTTTTCACCACAAGAGGGCGCTGCTGCTGCAAGGAAATAATCTGCAGATTTAAATGGGGAAAAATAAAGACTTTTAAATCCAAACTGTTCAGTAGAGATCAGATCTGTGCTGCTTATTATCAAGCCCAGGACTCTGAGCAACAACAGAATCTATCTGGAAGAAAGAACCACGTGTATCTGCTGAGTCAAGTTACAACTTCAGAAACATCAAATATTTTTCCTCATTAAATCTTACATCTTTGTGCCTATAGTCTGCGATTATTCCCACTTTATTTTTGTAATAAAATATCTTAGCCTTACCCTAACATTGTATTTGCTTCACTTGCCTCTGTCGCCATTTTGTTTTTTATTGCCACTGACTTGTCCGTGTGTTGGTCGGCTTCTCCTTCTACTGGCATCAACCGGCAGCCTGGTGATTATTTGGAGCAGTGCTGCCATCTGGTGACCGGAGGATGTTTCTCAGCCAGAAAACGTGCAGAAATGACCTGAGAGGCTTTAAGATGGAAACCAGAACGATTTCGGGGAAAACAGAGAGCTGGACCAAACAAGATGTTTTCATCTGATTCAGGAAATGCTGGAGCTCTAACATTCATTTTCTGAATCATTATTATTACCGATACATTTAAATAAACAGACCTTTATTATATAGACATGTGACCGCTCTGTGTCCAGTAGTGAACTAGGATAGTTTTGTGAAAGCATCAAACATCTTGGTAAAGCTGTGAGATGAGATGGACGTCTTTGTCCTCTGTGTCTTTGTCTTGTCCTCGTCCTGCTGCTCTTTGTGTCAGAGCTAATCAGGATTAGCCTCCATCACAGATCATCTGCAGCTGCTCTCGGTTATTGATCATATTCGGCTCTGAGCAGCTCAGCTCCAGCCTGAACCCCAGAGGCGACCTCTGACCTGCGTCCGTCCCCGGCTCTCATCCAGACGTCCCGTCGGGATGGACGCCTGCGCGGCTGTCTTTGAGCCAGGACCGGGCCGTGTCATGGCGCTGTCCTGGTCCAACTAATCCTGAGCTGATAATGGGATCTGCCGGCGCCTCCTGTCGCTCCAGCAGGAACGCTTCCATGGAAACAATCAGGCTGAGACGGGAACGCTGGACGGTTTCTAGACCTGACCGTCTTCCTGCTCAGCTTGTTCCAGAGGGAAGATTAAAATGTTTTCATCCTCAGACTCAGCTGGAAACGAGCCGCAGATTTACCTGAAGAGTTGTTTGCCTGTTGCTCAACCTGAATCCTCCTTAATCATCTCTGACATCATCTCTCGCTTTCTCTCCTCCTCATCCTCCTTGCAAATGGCCGCCGTTTGGAAACTTACACGGTCAGATATTAGCAGCAAGAATTTGGTTTATCCAGCTTTTTATAGTAAAAAAAAAACTAAGGTTGAGTTTCATTCATTTGTAAATGTCACAATTTCAAACTAAATATTTAGCTTGCTGGCTAAACTCCTAGCATGATAAATATTTAGGTTGCTAGCTAAATGTTTAGCTAGCACAGTAGCTTGCTAACTAGATATTTAGTTAATACACAAAATATTTAGCTTTCTAACTAAATATTTAATTTGGAAGCTAAATATTTAGTTATTAACCATGACAGTCATAAATGCAGGAATAACATAGTGAAAATATGGTTATGAAAGATGAAAACCCTTTTTATTTTCTCTGACAGGCTAAATAATCCAAAATATTGCTGCTAATATTTTACCATAACTTTACAGACTTGTCCCTCTCCTCTGAAAGGATTAAATACATTGTTTTATTTTGATAGGAACATTTTACAGGCGCTGATTTGATCGTCCTGCCAACAGACCAGGAGAAAAACTGAAGCAGCTTCAGATGCAAACAGAAACACTTTTTGTGTTCAGAGTCACAGACTTCCCACATGTCCTGGAAAGGCCTGTTTGATTTTAAACTCTGCTGCTTAGTGAGCCGAGCCGAAGCGCCTGGAGCCCGAAAAAGATGAAAGAGTCGCAGTTGGTTATAGAACAAAATTCAAAACAACAGTTTGAACAAAGAAAATTCAACATGAACATCTTGTTTTTGTCCAATATGATGCGGCGCAGTTTTATTATTATTATTATTGACGCTTTTGCTTTTTCAAAGTGCGTCACCTCAGATCGACCTGCTGGGGGCGCCGTGGGGAGCAGCGGTTGTGGGTTTGAATCCCAGTCTGGGGCTTTCTGCATGGAGTTTGCGTGTTCTCCGTTTGCCTGCGTGAGTTCTCTCTGGGTGCTCCTCCTGCAGCCCAGTCCAGGAATAATCTGCATTCTCACGTGTCTAACCAGCTGATCCCAGTTCAGGGAAACACACTCAGCTCTCAGAAGTTGAAGGAGTTTTTCATTCAGAAAGGCGTCAGATGGGTTCCTGGTAGTTTGTCAGGCCACTGTAGGTTGTCCATGTTGCTCCTCTGACGTTAATAATCTGAGGGATTGAGGCCTGACCTTCAGGTTAATCCTGTCAGCTCCCTCCAGGCTGCTGCAGAGGAAATCCCGCAGATCTGCGCCGGCTGCGCCGCTCTCCGGGTCTCTGCGCGTTCGGCATGCTCAGCCTCCCATAGAGTCGCAGGTAAGACCGCCACTGCAGCACAAACCGTCCAAGTTCAAGTTCAGAGAACTGTTCTCTTCAGTTCTCTTCACTAAGAGCTGCTGAGGAGAGGTCTGGTTCTGGTCCGGTTTGGTTCTCATTCTGGTTCTGATTTGGATCCGGTTTGCTTCTGGTCCAGCTTTGTTCTGTTCCGGTTCTGGCATGGTTCTGGTCCGGTTTGGGTATGGTCCAGTTTGGGCCGGGTTTTGTTCTGGTTTGGTTCTGGTCCAGTTCTGGTTTAATTCTGGTCTGCTTTGGTTCTGGTTTAAATCTGGTTCTGGTCCGGTCACCAATCACAAACAACTGGAGGAAGTGACTTCCTGTCGTTTCTCTGGTTCTGTTGGACCGACTGATCTGCTGAGTTAATAAGAGATCTGGAGGGTCAGTGACCTACTGACCTCTGACCCCGACCTGATGGTCTGTGCTGGCCCTATAGTCTCTGCGTTGAGGCAGCAGGATTGTCTCCCCCCTGTGGAGTCTCCTGGTAGTGCAGCTTCTGCCCCACAAGTTAAAAATATGAAAATTGTCGCGTCATTTTTCTGGATGTGTCGCTAAACATAAAAGCTACGTTCTTCATTCAAACCTTCAGAGCTCTGCTACACAAGTGAAGGATGTGCTTTAACTAGGACACTACAAAGATCACTTTGTGTTCAGTTTGTGATCATGTTGTTTGGTGGCATTGGGTCAATATCGATCTAAGATGGCATTTGATGGCCAATAGGTCAAGGAAATATTAAAATGTAAAATAATAAAAGATTTTGCATAAATATAGAAGAATTCAGGTTAATAAAGTCATTAAGTCAAACTATGAAATTTATCATAGTTTCTATTTTGAAATGTTGCTTTAACAAGATGCGTAAAGATATTTACTGCTTTGATCTCTACCTTTCATTCATTCATCCATTCATTCATCCATTTAGACTATGCCCAGTACTAGAACCAGTACAGTGGCCAGTAGAACCAGTACAGTGGCCAGTAGTGGCCAGTACAGTGACCAGTAGAACCAGTACAGTGACCAGTAGAACCAGTAGAACCAGTACAGTGACCAGTAGAACCAGTAGAACCAGTAGAACCAGTACAGTGACCAGTAGTGACCAGTAGAACCAGTAGAACCAGCAGAACCAGTACAGTGACCAGTAGAACCAGTACAGTGGCCAGTAGAACCAGTAGAACCAGTACAGTGGCCAGTAGAACCAGTACAGTGACCAGTAGAACCAGTAGAACCAGTAGTGACCAGTAGAACCAGTACAGTGACCAGTAGAACCAGTAGAACCAGTAGTGACCAGTAGAACCAGTACAGTGGCCAGTAGAACCAGTAGAACCAGTACAGTGGCCAGTAGAACCAGTACAGTGA
>CAEGAE010008181.1:0-28337 GCA_903067095.1 Girardinus metallicus | reverse complement strand
TAAGAAACCATAGCTTCCTTAATGCGTTAAGAAACCATAGCTTCCTTAATATATTAAGAAACCATAGCTTCCTTAATATATTAAGAAACCATAGCTTCCTTAATGCGTTAAGAAACCATAGCTTCCTTAATAGCATAGATCAGTTCTGTGCTTTGACTGGACCGTAGCAGCTCGTTTAGTTTGTTTCCTTTCAGCCATTCTGTAGTAGACGCACTGCTGACACAGTTTGGACCAGATAGATGGACTCATTATTGACCATAAAACATTCATTCATGTTTGACTCAAACATGAAGTCAGATTTTGTTTCTGCCTGCAAAACGAGATCAGATCTTCCAACTTCCACATTTTGGCTCCGATTCTCAAACCATGTTGTCCTTTGGGTGAATTGGACCAGAATGTAGTTATTGTTCTTTCAGATGCAGTAAGTTATGCCTCCATATTGTGTTTTTGTTTTTTTAGAGAAAGCAAAGACTCAATTTCTTCTCAATTATTAAAATTTTACATCAAAGCAGAAAAACTTAAACCACAGAAACTATTATTTATTTAGCAAAGCTGAAACCAAATTAAGAAAGTTTTTAAAACATTAAAAACCTTTCATGCACTCAAAATATAACATCTGTTTTCAGTCCAGTCATGGCAGATTTACGGTCATAATAACCTGATGCTTGTAGATTTAAAACAACAGTAACATGATTTCCTGTTTCATAGCTAAAATAACTGAATTTATCTGTAATGGGTCAGCAAACAAGAAATACAAGATGTTTTCTTAAATTCATCAAGAATTATCAGATATTAAAATGAAGACAAAAATTACTCAATGTTCCAGTTACTAAGAATCAAAGGAAACCAACCAGCTGCGTTTTTAATATCGATTTATAGGAACTCAGTGTTTCGACTGTTTTGTGGTTTTCTGGAAGTTTCTTCATAGAAGCTGAACTGTGTTTGGTTCTGATTCTGGATGCAGAGCAGAACCAAGTTATTCAAAACGCTGCCAGGTTTCTTTTCACATCATGATAGATCTGGATCTGATGGGTCTGGTTCTGATGGTTCTGCTTCTGATGGATCTGGATCTGATGGGTCTGGTTCTGATGGGTCTGGTTCTGATGGTTCTGGTTCTGATGGATCTGGTTCTGATGGTTCTGCTTCTGATGGATCTGGATCTGATGGGTCTGGTTCTGATGGGTCTGGTTCTCATGGATCTGGTTCTGATGGTTCTGCTTCTGATGGATCTGGATCTGATGGGTCTGGTTCTGATGGATCTGTGTCTGATGGTTCTGCTTCTGATAGATCTGGATTTGATGGGTCTGGATCTAATGGGTCTGATGGATCTGGGTCTGATGGATCTGAAGGATCTGGTTCTGATAGATCTGGATCTAATGGGTCTGGATCTGATGGGTCTGATGGATCTGGGTCTGATGGGTCTGAAGGATCTGATTCTGATGGGTCTGGGTCCGATGTGTCTGAGTCCGATTGGTCTGATGGATCTGGTTCTGATGGGTCTGGGTCCGATGGTACTGGTTCTGATGGATCTGATCTGATGGGTCTGATGGATCTGGGTCTGATGTGTCTGATGGTTCTGCTTGTGATGGATCTGGATCTGATGGGTCTGGTTCTGATGGATCTGGTTCTGATGGTTCTGCTTCTGATGGATCTGGATCTGATGGGTCTGGTTCTGATGGATCTGGATCTGATGGTTCTGCTTCTGATAGATCTGGATTTGATGGATCTGGGTCTGATGGGTCTGAAGGATCTGATTCTGATGGGTCTGATGGGTCTGGGTCCGATGGTACTGGTTCTGATGGATCTGATCTGATGGGTCTGATGGATCTGGGTCTGATGGATCTGGGTCTGATGGGTCTGATGGTTCTGGTTCTGATGGGTCTGGTTTGTTTCAGAGCTCTGGGTTGTCAGAGAGGTTCTGTTGCTGGCCGGTTCCTGGGGTTCTGATGCGCCCCATGCTGAGCTGAAGGACAGAACCTTCTGCATCAACTAGAAAACAAAGCAAGAGTCGGTGCTGGAGATAAACCAGAAAGAATGAACAAAATAAAGGAAAAAACACTGAATCTTTTTGGATGCAACAGTAAACGAGATTTCAGCCGCAGTGGAGCTCAGAGAGCTGAACTTCCACAGAGCAGAATGAACAGACACATTTCCACATTATTCCTGAGTCACACTGAGCCTCACTGTGTGACCAAAGGCAAGAGCTTTAGAGGCTGACAACATCACACACCCTGTGGGGCCGGCAGTCATTCTGCTGACTGCTAAGCACCACCCAGCTGTGTGTGCTGCGCTTGTCAAACATTTTGTCAGTCCCCGGTGGGCCAAGCCCAGATGAAAACACTTCAGATGAAGAAACTTTCTTTAAAAACTTGGTCCCAAGGTTTAAATGTGCTCATAAAGTCATCTGTCAGAATTTAAATGCAGAGATTAGCTTCAGAAATACATTCATAACAGCTCGGCTTGTTTTCCAAGCGGATTATTATTCAGCGCCGTTTACCAACCGCTGGGAGGCGACCAGGTAGAAACTCTTGTTGCCAACAAATAGTGGATCCACAATAAAAGGCTAAAATCGTCCATTTTAAACAAAGAAGCTTTTGTTTAAAATTTCCACATTTGTTTTTGAATTGTAGCATTTAAATACATAACTAGTCATTTGGAAAAGGAAATGCTGGAAAAAAGATTTTTAGCGTACTCCCAAAATTTTACTGTAATTGTTTTATAAAGTAAAAATGGTTTTTAGCTTTGAATCATAAAGCTGAATTTTAAGCAGTAAACTGGTGTCTGAAGAAGCCCAGTGTTCTGGTTTCCTCTGCGCTCCATGATGTCAGCTTGTTAGCTGAAGCTCGGTGTGGAAAGCTAATTGATCGCTGTAACATTTGAAATGACAGCTGGTGTCATTTAAGTGGAAAGGCTGCTCAGCTCAGAAACATGACATTGTATCGGCCTGAGACGTCTGTTTAAAAATGAATGAGATGCCGTTTGACAGTTAGTGTGGTGAGAGATGTCCACAGAAACGAAGCTCTGATCGTCCATATTTTAACTGAACGGTTTTATCAGCTTTTCACTGAATGCTTTTTAGATTTTAGTTTTCTTGTATTTAATAGTTTAGATCAAGCGAAAGGTTCTGTTCTAAAGAAGCTCTTTTGTGGAAACAGTTTTGTGGAGCCTTGCATTGCATCTGAAGTTTTATGTCTGAAAAATCCAGTTTGGTTGAAGGTGTTTGTTCAGTAATCAGAGATTTTCAGTTCAGGCTTCATCCAGACATCCAGACTCTTTATCCTCATGTTCTTCCTACTTCAGCTTCACATCGTCTTACATTTCCTCCTCCTCAGAAGAGAAAACATTAATATTTTTTATATTTTCTTTGCTGTAGATTCTCGTAAAAACTGATGCATGTCAACAACGTAGAGAGCAAATTATCAGTTTTTGTTGGGTGTTTTATTTCCTGATTGTATAATAATTTATGTTCTTAAATTTTTGTTGTCGCAATTTTAATAGAAAACCTCATTAAAAATAAAAACCAGATTTCAAAAGATGATTTCATGTATGTAGGTAAACTGAGCGTCACCTTGCTCTTTATTATTTTATTCAGATGGGATTATTTTCATCAAAAAAAAACATACAATATAAAGACATATTAACTAATTATAAAAAAAAAACACGATTTACAAAGTTCCAGTGAAAAGGTAAGAGCCACTTACAGCTGATGAAAAAAAAATACATTTAAGATTAGAATATTTCAAAATAGAAATGCAGATTTTATAAAAAGTATGTTTAATACTTTTTATAAAATATTAAACATATTTTATAAAAAATATGTTTAATATTTTTTATAAAATATTAAACATATTTTAATATTTTATAAAAAATATTAAAATTTTTTAATTTTAATAAAAATTTTTTATTAAAATTAAAGGTTTTAAAGAAAACCTTTAATCTGATGTGTGTCTGATTAAAGGTTTTCTTTAATCAGACACACATCAGAACAAACAATATAATTCATTCAATATGACTGAAGGTGAAAATTTTAACCTGTTTGAAAAAAAACTGTCCAACCTGTGAAGATATGTAGAAAATGTGCAATAGATTCAGATCATAGAAATGTTTGGTTCTGTGATGATTCCACCCTGAGAAAATCTTCAGTCATTTAAAGTTTGAAAAGAACCCAACATGTCAGCGGTGGTGAGGGTATGTAAACTTCTGACCCGAGTGGTAATCATTAAGAATCCTCTGAATAATTTGTGACGTTTTCGTTTTTTCCTGGCTCTCTGTCGGATGTTCGCGCAGCGGCGCGGCGCTCGGCCTTCGCTCGTCTTCGCACGACCCAGAATCTCTGATCTGCATAATAAATCAGGCTTCTGCTTCAACTGAAGTGCCCTTTTAAAAAATTCAAAGACAGGAGTTTATTTGCAGAAGCGCGACGATGATATGTAAATATGAGCTCTCCAGAAAAGTGCTGCTTTCATCATCTCTAATTTATCTACAATTACTCTTCATTGTTGTGAAGTAAAAATATTATTCTTTCATCTTAGCCTTTAATCTCCACTTCACTTGTGACTAATTTTACTCTCGTGCTTTTTATCCTTCATCAGCCCAGAATCTAGGAAATACTTACAAAATACAAAAATTAAACCTGTTAGGAAGCATAATTTTGTTACTGTACCACTGCAGCCAATCAGCTGCTGGACAAATCAAGACTCAGAATGTTTGAGCTTCTGGTTTGGAGCTGAACATATCAGATGAAATGTTCATTTCTTCGGTTGAAAAACTGCATTAATGAAAGAGTTTGTGATTTGGATGCTGAGCAGCTGGAGGAATAGTTGCAGTCTGAAAGTTGTTGTGATATGTTACCATGGCAACAAGGGGAAACTGAAAGACAAAGCCTCAGGTAATGCCTAATAATAATAATACCTCAGATGAGTCAAAGAAAGGCATCATGGATGAGAATCAGGAGCAAAGCAGGGGGAGAAGGAGGAACTTCAAACCGACTTCTGTTCCTCTCAGTGGGAAACAGAAACACAACCCACCGTCATCTGCATGAAGCATTTACTATGTCAGAAATGGAATAAAAGCTCGATTTACAGAAGCTTCAGTCTGGTCAGCAGCGCCGCAGGGAGCTGATCTCTCTGCTGCGTTTCACCGTCAGCCGTTTGACTACCAGTGGAAGTCGGGGTTCTGTCGTCTGCAGAAGTAGTGGATCGGAGATGCACAAAAAGCCCAGCGCCGAGAGCCGTTTCCATGACAACAGGTCCTTCCTGCACGTCGCCATCACCGGCTGTAATGGCGCTTTGCAGAAACTTGGACAATACTGGATTTCCCTTTGAGATTGATAAAGTATTTTTCAATTCAGTATATTTTAAAACGTGTGTAATAAACTGTATATAAAGGACATTTTGTCCATTTAACAGGAAATCTGGTGAGATAACATAATCAGTTAAAACAAAAATTCACGGTATTGCAGCTGGTTAGTAAATTCTTTTTGCTCGTTGTGAAGCCTGACTGGAGGAAATTCAGCCGCTTCACTCGGGCAGCGTGATGATGATGATGATGATGATGAACACCTGACAGGTGGAAGGTTCTGCTCCCGGTTCCTACCTTCACACATGTCGGGGATTTCCATCCCAGCCTGAAAATCTGTTGAACAAGAAGAGCTGAGGGCAGAATCTGAAGGTTTAAAAGTCAAGCACGTGTATCTTGTTAGATGATCAATACGTTTTCCATCTGCTGGTTCCAGCTTCACTTACTTCTACACCTGAATTATGATCTGACATACAGATTTACAGAGGAGACTTGAGGGGCAACAGGACAATATTTATAAATTACATTTATATTTGATCATTATTTCTGGAGAAGGATGTGATATGTTCATATATTAGGATAAAGAACAAACTGGTCGGCTAATCAGAAGAGTCATTGTGTTGTGGCGGCTGCGTTCCTGTGGAAGTGGATGATGGGATGAAATGTCACCTTCATTAAACCGTTCTGCAGTCGACACTCAGCTCTGAAGTCCCACAGTGGCTGATCACAGACGGGCAGGAAAACAGCCACAGGTCACAGTCCTGCTGCTGGACACCGACCGGAGGCACCGGGTAGTTATTCTATGTTTCATTAATAACTATACGCTTGTTTAAATGCTTCACTTTAATGTTTCATGGAGTAAAATGTTAAAGTGAAACTTGAATTTGTATTTAAACACCATTAAATGTTCCTTTTCTGGAGTTTAAAGCTTTGCTGTGATGTGGGCATAAGTTTCTGGCCACCAGCTGTGAATCCCTGGAGCTGATTGTTAGAAATACAATCCTAAATAAGACAAGAATAATATAATTCTCCTTTTGTTCCCTTCTTGTAATGATAATGCCAAACTAAGAAGTTGTCAGTTTTGAGTTAATAATTTTACTTCTCATCCTCACAGATACTGAAACCGCTGAAGGCTGAACCTGTTTGTGTTCAAATTAAAGTATATTTTAACGTAGCATTTTGATTGCCTGACAGTAAATTTCATTCTGCAGATTGAATCAGGAGTTGTGACTGAGTTCAGCTTTTGGACTCGTTTTATTTGCTTTGGTTCAGGACTTGTTGAGTTGAGCCGTGGAGCTAATGAAGCTATTAGCCTCATCTGGACCTTCGGCTCGTTTCCCCACCGAATCATTTAGTGGAAGGACGCTCGCCACCAGCGCCTAATGATGTCAGCATTAACCTTTACTCCCAAACAAGCTGCTTAATCAGTAACGGACCTCTACCTAATTCTTTTCTCTAAATTATGGAAGAAAATCTTCTATAAGTTTGTGAGCATTGACGCAATACTAATCTGAAGTTGGATTTCACGGCTGATAAAAGTCTCTAGTGATATTTTCATGATCTCTACGCCTGACCTGTTGGATCTCGGTAGATCTTCAGCAAACATCATTGATCTGTTTAGATCATTTAGTATTTATGTGAAAGATTTTACTTCATATTTAATAAAGTGTTGACTACAGCACACCACAGGGCACAGTGTTTGAATCCATTCTCTTTTCATAAACTGTATAAAAACATACATAACTGTCTTTTTTACTGACGGTAAAATAATTAGGTTAAATAAAACTGATGACATTATTTGCAAAATATCAAAATAATAGATCTTTTGTCTTTCCTTGAAGTCATAAGTTTACATACAGTTTCTTAATTGGGAGGATTTCCTGTACAGCAGCAGGGGGTGGAACCAATCAGAGGAGAGGGAAATAAATGGAGCTCCTGGATTGGCTAGCTTCTAAATTCCAACCAATAGAATGTCAGGTAGCATTTCTCAGGTATTTCAGTTTTCAAGCTTTTTCCCTCTAAATATTTTAGATATGGTCTACAAAAAGAAAAGAAAATACAAATATTGAGAACAGACAGTGGACAGGTTCAGGTTCTCTGCTTTCCTTCCAGCTCAGACACGGCCGTGAACCGCCGAGGCAGCGACAAAAACCAAACCCACATTACGAGAATTAAAAAGTAAAGAGGCTGAACAGAACAATCTGAGTCGCTCCAACACATTTTAGAAGTAATTCCTCCTTCAACTTCGTGAGACTACAGTCAGAAATAAACTGATTTTAAAATCAGATTTTTTCTTTCGTCGTTGTTCTTTTCATGTGAATGGGTCCAGAACGGAGTAAGAATCCTTTACCTGAAAATGACGGTGTTCCCCCAGACCTCTGAACAGTTTATTACCAGTATGAACCTGCATGGCCTCCATTATACAATGAAAATGACTTCAGCAAAACTCACAGCTGCATCTGAGTTTGGGATTTAAGAGGTGACGTTGAAATGTCAACAGTAATTCAATGTTAGCTCTTTGTCTTTCTGGGTGTCTGTTTTAAACTCATGTTTTAATTTTCCTTATGATATGGTCCTTAGATTAGTTTTTATATTGTTTATAAATGATTTGAAAAGCCTCGTCTTTACCCAGACTGCAAACAAGAAAACGTTTTTCATGTTTTAAGTCTGGGATCGTTGAGGTCAAATGAAAATAAAAATGATGTGTTTTCAGTGTCTAAATTCAGTTCCAAGGCTTTTTATTCCACAGAGAAATTAATTATAATATTGCTGAAGAATCCCAGATAAACGTGCCTCCAGTCACACAGCAGCTCAGACAGATGACCTCTCATGACCCCAGGGTCAGCCGATGCATTAGCAGACTTTAACACGATATCCCAGAATTCCCTCTGTTTCCACCTCAGCAGCTTGAATCCTGGTTTCTGACCTGGAGTTGGTGAGCGCCTGAGTAATAATCACTGAAGAAAGAGCAAAGAGTGAACTAACAGGCTGGTTTTCCTCTCTGTTTTCTGACCAACAGATGGATCTGGGTCACGGCTGAAGCCTTCAGGTCAGCAGACTCTTTTCTGCGATACTCTGACTAAAACATGCAATGACTGCCGTCTATATTCATCTAGAATGCAAAACACAACTTCCATACATGTGTGTGAAATGAGCAACAATCACAGCAGGACTTATTAATTTACATCCAGACGTCTTACTGGTTCCCCTGGTTTAGCTCACAAACCATTATTTTTTTCTGTTTCCAAACCTAAAGACTAGAAGCTCTGCCGTTGCACCATCTGGTTTGAGGCTTAACGCTGTGTTCGCTGCATCACTGTCATGTTGCTGATTGATAAAGAATTCAAGATGGATGAGATTAACACAGATAAAACAAAGGAGAAGTAACAAAGGAAACCGCCGGGGAAGCAGCAGCAGCAGGAGGAGGAAAGCCGCCGCAGAGCAGGCAGACCGACGCTGATGAGTTTAAATACTGAGGGGCGAGGAGAATGAGATGAGAGGCAGGCGAGGGAAATCAGGTGACTGGAAACAGCTGAGGAAGGAAGCAAGCAGGCAGGCTGAGGGACGGCGAATAAAAACCAGGAGAATCAAAACGCACAAAGAGCAGAACGTGGAATAAAAGAAGAGACTAAAACGAATACATTTATACAGCAACGACCAGAGAACAATAACGAACTGAACTGAATATGGCAAGAAGTAAAAATGATAAGCAATCAAGGACATGCTACAAAACAAAACACTCTTAATAATCATTGTCTTTGAATAATTATGACTTGGTAAAGCATAAAAATGTGACAAATTATAAGACTTTACAGTAATATGGTCCCTAAAACTGTTTATTTTTATTTACAAAATTAGAAAATAAAAATAATTTAATAATAATAATAATTTGTGACACTCAACCTTTCAGATTAAAGCCTTTTTAAGCCTTTTCTCCTCACTGGTTCAGCAACAAATATAGTAAAATATTCCAAGAAGAAACATTATTAAAAACTACAACCTTTAGTCTCGTTCCCGATTAAAACAGATTCATATCGATAAAATGCTGAGTCTTCTTATTGAAGACGCACCATCATGTTACTCTGACAGTAGGCAACATCCAAGTCTCACATTAATAATCGGTTTATTATATTGGAAAATGTCACAAATAGGTCAAAAAAATCTTGTTGAAATCATAATAATATTAAATATTTCCCTTTAGAGTTAATTAAAGTTGCTGGGGAAACTTTTCAAGGGAAGGTCTTCTCTCCGTCTAATCCACTTAACTCAAAGCTCCATGCACTTCTACCAACAAACCTCCAGAGAGAAACGCTCTGCATGTCTAATCAGCCATTCATCACCGCAGTGTTCCAGCTCAGGATTATTGTTCTGATATCACCTTCTCAGGGATTTACCAAATAATCTCTCTGGGATGTGTTTTTCTGTTCTTTGCAACCTTGAACTGCATTCAGGAGTTTACTTGTTCTCAGAAAAGAAGTGGCATATGTTGCATAAGAGGTCTGGGAGTAGTTGGAAGATTGTTAGTTTTCTCCTGCTGAGCAGCTCACACAGTCACCTTTAAAGTCTGAGTCTGTAGGGGCAAAGCGTCTGATCCAAAAAACAAACCGAGCCGCAGCGACGACTCCTGAGTGAGAATAAAACAACGAAGATAAAGACTTTGTTTACATTTTATCTCAGCCTTCTTATTGTTCACAATTCATAATGCATCCATACAACAGCCAGGAAAAACCATGACTGTCAAAACAGGTATGGAAAAACTAAGTACACTCCTGCAGCCTTTAGAGGATTTAAGATGAAAATGACGTTTTGACTAATTGATCAGTGAGAATACATATTCAAAGCTGGATGTTAACACATGGCTGTGTTTGTGGAAATTAATCAGCAAAAAGAAAACAAAAAAAAAAAAAATCAAAAGTTGTTGCCCATGAATCTGTGAAGGACAAATTAGGTTTGACGGTCCGGTCGACCCGGAACCAGAACTCCATCCTCTGCTCCACCTCCAGCTGCTGTGGTTCTGAGTCAAACCAGCCTGTTCCCCTCCTGGCCTGTGGGGGCGCTGCACTAAGAACCACTGAAGGAAACGACACAAAAACCTCTGAAGACACTGAGAGCAACTTCCTTCTTCACCAGATGGAAACAAGATGGAGGCGTCAGATTTTAGTGCTGGAGGATTTCTCATTAGTCTTTGGCTAAAGACCAGGAGCCATTTCTGCTGCTAGCGCTAGGCTAGCATGTTAGCTTTGGTTGTATTCCCCCAGAATGCCCTGTGCTGTAGTCTACTTCCTTCTTTTGGAGCGGTCTCTGCTCTACTTAGTGTTCACATATGAATTCAAAATGAACCAGAGTTCACTTCAACTGAACCCAGACCTAAAATTCCTCCTGGGAATTATTGCTGCCAAAAAGCTGTTGGATCAAAGGATGTTCTTAGGTTTTCCAAACACACCCTGCATCACAGTTCACCACCTTTGGGTTGGATGTTGTATATAAAAACAGAAACAAATTTTAAAATCCTCTCCAGGAAGCAATAAAGTAACCCTAATTAAATGTGTTCTGTGCTAATCAGCATTTTCAAAGGCATCCAGAATGAACACAGGGTTCACCGAGTTTCCACTTTTCATTACAGATTCAGTTTGTGCTCAAGCATTACTCAAAGTTATGGCTTATTATCCCGAAGGAACGGCATCATCTAATATTCCACGTCTGTTGGGGAGTTCTGGCCATAAGCTAATGTTAGCAAAAAGCTTTTCTCATATGGAAGTGTGTTGGAAGAGACAAAATGACTCAATTAATTTAAATGCCACAGTGTGCAGGAGTTAACTCATTCTACCTCTAATATAATGTGTTGATAAATAGCATGGCTGTGTTCGATTGAATAAGTGGTCACCCCATTTACACGAAGCGCCATGTTTTCCCTAAATGCCACCGACGGCTCTGAGGGTGCCTTGTTTTTACATAAATACTGTAATTCTAATTATGCATAAATCTGGAGCAGCTGTTCAGGTTACACAGGAAAAGTAATGTCAGCAGACAAGCAGAATAACAAACTGAAGGAAGAATCTAAAACTCCACAGACTTCTTTTGACCTAAGAATAAAAAAAACACATGACCCAAACAGTTAAGATTATTAAGAATTGGCCTTTTAAAAGTATATTACAATATTCGTCTTACAGCAAAGGAAATATTAGAGAAAAAAAGCAAATAACATCAATGATTCTGATGAGCTCAGTGTTTCTGATGTTGAAAGCAGATCTTTACATGAACCGTATAAAACACTTTTATTTTCTCACAGTTTGAGGTCTAGTCCACACATAGCTGGGAAAACTTTAGATGCATTTTATCCTTTCACAAAAACTCTCTAATATCACCAAAGATTATAATGTGTAGACCAAACTGGACTTATGAGAAAACTTTATATTTGTGTTTGTTCAAGGAAAAACAGAGTTAGGATCCAGCCCACTACAATCTGGGACAAATAATAACCATATATACTTTGACATGATTCCCCTTCGACATCATTTTATGTCTAATTAACTCGATATTCTAAAACACTATTTAAGTCCAACTGATATATCTGTCCACATGGTGCCATGTTTAATTCCTAACAGGAAGTCCTGGTTGTTTTAAATTGATCTGACTGGTTAGCGTAGTGTTTAGCTTTGTGCTTCGCTGCCCCCTATGGGTGTGGCATGCTTAAAACAACGCTCAGTTTCAGATGTGTTCCGGTTCATGGGAGAAAAACTTTTCTGAGACTGATCCTTTATTCAGTCACTAACTGTGCTGAGTTGCATGTTTATGGCGCTATTATTATTATTATTATTGTTATTATTATTATTATTAATATTATTATTATTATTATTATATCTCCAAGAATCTTTGTCTTGGTGATAAGAGAACAAAAGGATCATAAATAAATGCTGATGTACACAGATTAATGTCTTGAAGGCTTTTAAAAGCCCTGTTGGCTCAGCAGCTTTACGGAGCTTTAATACACACAGAGTTATGTGACTGATATTGTTGAACATTCAGTAAAAAAACTGCAATATAGAAAAATCTCTCTCCCACAGCGTCCTCTAATCCTGATTAATAAAATCAATATAATCCGGATTTTTGACAGAACTCTATTCAAACTCTTGGCCAATCCTGGGATCGTTCAGCTCCGTTTTATTTGAATAAAACCAGAGTTTTATTAAAAATGAAACTCTGGTTTCTCAGAAAAGATGAAACATGAATGACAGTCATTGAGTTACTGAGTGAGACATGCAGGCTGCGTCTCTGGACCTCCTACATATTTCTGAAGCAGGAGTATTAAAATGATAATTCCTCCTTTATTCCACTGGAGACTTCTTAATGACCCGCCTCTGTGTCTCAGCGCCGTCTCCTCTTTAATCCCTGATCGTTTCCTCCCTCAGTGCCCACGCATTCCCTCTCATTTACTCCTGATTAAAACAGTGTTTACTGGTCCTCTGATTCGTACCTGAGATCACTGCTGCGCCTTCAGGCAGCGGAAATGTTTTTCCACTAACAATCAGTAGTTTACATACATTTATCAAAGAGCATAAAGACGAACATCAATTCTATATTTCAAGGATTGAAAGTGACTTTATTTAAGCGATTCAGTTCAAAGGAAAACAAAGAAAAAGCACATTTAAATGAATAAAAATGGTTATTAATGCAGGAATTGTGAGTAGAGGTGAAATAAGTGCTTCCAGAAACAAAACAGAAGTTTTTATCTTTGGACCTAAAGAGGAATAATCTAGAGTTATAGATCTAGAGTCAGTGCACGGACTCAGTTCTTCCAACTGGAAACTAGAGATCAGGCTGACCTCTGACCTCTGACCTGAACCTTCAGAGCCACATCAGCTGCAGAACATTTTCAGATCAGAGGACAAACGTCTCAGATCAGAGAAACTCATCCATGCCGACTTGCAGAAAACTGAAAAACTGCTGAAACACTGAGCTCCTGTAAATCAAGGCTAAAAATCCTTTGATAGGATTAATTTCAGTCTTTTCATTACTGTCCTTTACTGATCCACTGCAGTTTGTTGTTTAATGTTTTTATCGTTTCCTTGTTGCTGAAACGTGTTAGACAGAAACAGTTTGTATGTCATCTGGAAACGGAGGCAGCGTGGAACGGACCAAACGTCCGGCTGGACGTCTGGGTTCTGGGATGCCTTATGAAACATAATGAAATTATGAAATAAAATCTGCTTCGTTGCTGATCAGAGCGTCATAATTCCCAATTTTACAGCTTATAACATATTTACGTGTACTTTCTGTTTTTATTAGACCTTATATTTTCAAACAGTTTCTGGTTTCGACCCACTTACTATGTAAATCCTCTAATGAAACATCCAGAAGCTGCAATAAGCTGCATGTCTTATAGAGCTGCATTACTTTCCTGTTTTCTTCTGTTTCTGTTGGGATTTCTAATCTTTTTAAATAAACACTCGGCTCACTCCTCATTCTGCCGTCTGCTAAGCTGCTGACATTCTTCTTGTTTTTGCTTACTGGTCATGCTATTTAAAAGTTGTTTTTTCCTTGTTTTGTTGTTGTTGTTTTGGATGTGCTCCAAACAGCTTTGACCTTTTGTAAAGGGATAATCCACTAAATCGCTCAGCCGTCCATAAAGAGCTTTTTATTCACCGCTCACCGTCTCCTGGCATTTGGACCCGGCTCTCCGTCTTCAGCTCACCCCTGATCCTCCCACTCACTCAGCTGTCTTCTCTCCCCTTTTTTATCCGTCTCTTTCTCTGTTTCTCACTCCCTCTGTCCTTTACTGTCTCTGTAAATTGACTCTTATTGTCTGTTTCTGTTTAAAATGCTTCTGCCTCATGCCTGATTCCTGTTTGTTCATTTTTAAAGTGATCTTCCCTCTCAAATCTCCAGCGTTGTTGGAAAATGTGCATATCGTTGTCAATTCTGAGAGATTTGATTATGAAGCCTCCAGATGCCAAATTAGGCGCATATAGAGCTGTAGCTGTTGCTCAGACAAAGGTAGACACAATAACACAAACCCACACAGTCTGAGACACCAGAGCAGGATAATTACACGCCACAAGTAGTTAGATGAGAAGGAACCGAGAGCAGCCTCATTCACACACAGCCGCCGGCTCCAAGGAAAGGCAGCAGTTATTTTAGATTGGTTTTATCCTCCAGGTTTTGAGCCGATCTTTGACAAACGTATAGATGAGAAAATTACAGTCAAGATGTAAAAGTACAAAAATGCTAAAATTTAAACGATTAATATGCAACAACGTTCATGACAGATACCCACCAAACATCCTGAGCTAGTTTATGGATGTAGGAAGTAGTGGTGCCTTTAAAACACAACCCCATCATCACGCAAATGTTCAGATAGTTTTTGAAATGTTGCAAAACAGAAAAAAGGTAAAATGTGAATTAGGGAAGTTTCCTGCCGCAGAGCGTTATGTCATCGTCGCGACGCATGACTGTAGTAAACAGGAAGTAGAGGATGCTAACTAGCAGGAGCCACACATGTCAGAATAATGGAGGAAACGCCTGGGAGTTTCATGCCTCTGGTAAGGCGCAGACCGGCCGTTCGCTGCGTCACAACGTTTTCAGAGCATTTGTTTCCATCTCTTCTTTCATTCATTTACTCTTTTTCAGCAAACCGACAAAGTTGTTTTATATTTTCTGTTTTCATCAATATTTCAAAATGCACATGAAGACGAGACGCTTTAGGGTCAGCGCTGCTTCATCCGCTGAACTGGATCCACATTTATGTTTCTGCTAAACACCTAAAACACAATGAAGACGTTTCATTTTTATACCAAATAGGCTGTTTACCAGGTTTAGGATCTGTGAAACATTTAGAAATATTTTTATCACCACTTCTGTTTGCCTGGTTTTTTTCAACTAAGCTGAGAGAGAAAAAAATAACATTTGTTCATAAAGGCATAAAGAGAAACAATCCTTTAGAGTTGATGTTGAGCTTTGCAAACTTTATTAACATAAATGTCTTTTGTTCACGTTACGTCCAGGTACTTGATTGTATCTCCTGAATCGGTGGATTAAAGTTGCTATGATGTCTATTTTATGGCCCATCTGCTTTTATTAGATACGATCCAGAAAACAATAACACATTTATTACATATTCCTTCTTGTCAGGAATAACAAAGCAACAACCAGCTAAGTGAAGATTTGCACAATCCTGTGCACACATGTGCAAACTCATCTCATATTTCAGAGTTAATGCACACATGTCCGACTTTAAGCCTCATGAAGGAATAAAATGCGTCTGCGGGCGCCGTGTTTATGCTGAGCAATATTCTAAACATTATTCTGCAAAGAGGAGAGGCAATAAAGTGAAGAGGCTTTCAGACGTAATTGGATGGGAGGTTTTGTTCTTCAGCAGGTTTATTTCTATCCAACCTGCTTCACCCACCGCAGCAGAGACTGAAGCATGAGAGAAAAAGTTGAAACAACGCAAAGTGAGACACAAAGAATGCAAAGCAGATTTTATAAATATTACAGTGAATCGCAGTAATAAGAACAACTGAGAGACACTTTCTATTTTCTACCAAAGCCAGTTAATCACATTTGATTCTTTTTCTTTGTGCCAATCCATGTTTACTGTTATCCTCAGCACAGAGTGTGACCTCTGACCCCAGCCTGCCTACCATGTATTTTCTATGAGTAATTTCATATCTCATGATGTTAAATATTACTATATTTAACCTGCAGTTTATTATAATTGTATCACTGGTGGGAAAGAAATGGAAATGAAAAAACATTTCTAAAAAATAAAAGAGAAAAAAAAGTTTAAATGATTGTTAAAGACTTTAGCAGGAGTCAGACTTAGAGTCATCATACATCATCACATCCAGTTATTAACGCTGAAATGTGGTTTTTCTGTTTCTGGGGCATTTGGAGCTGCAGGCGGCCGGAGGCTCTGAGTGTTGCTGTGATAATCAAACGTTTTAAAATCTGACATGCATTAAGGTGAAGCAGGACCTGCAGCTGATGGTCTGATGTTATCTTCATTACCAGGTCGTCTGACTGAGGCGCTGCAGCCGTGGAGGAACTCCTGAAACAAAAACCTTTAAGCATCAGATCCAGTAAGTTTTATTCTCCAGCACAGAAATGTGTCTTATCATGTCTGTTTGTGTCCAAGTCTTTATTTAGGAGACAAGAACAGAGTCGCAATTCTCCTGACAGACCATTAGTCCTCACACACACCCACACACACACACAGGCTGAACCTCCCAGCCAACCATAAAAGTTATTTAAAAGAGCTTTTATTCTGTGTGGACCTGGCTCACATTCCCACAGCCTGCAGCAAACGGCTGATACTAAAACATCATTCAGCGCTTGACTCAGAGGGTTTCCCATCGCATTAAAAGCTGCGCTGGGAAAACAGAAAGGGTGGAGAGAAAGAAAACAAAGTATGAATATCATGATTTGTGAGTTAAATTTTAAAGGAGAAATATTTTCAGGATCGGCTCATTTCAGGTCCATCCACCTTCGGCTCTGAGCTTCCTGTTCCTGTACCAACACTTTACAACCTTTACTAAACAAAAAATGATCAAATGTGTTCTCACACAGGAAATCCAGACATTAGACTTTTAAAAAAGAAACTGTAGATTGGCAAACTAATCTTTAGCCTTTGTTGAGCAGCTTAGCTTCAGTCAGGAATCCTCTAATTGTTCCAGTATTTACAGAAAACAGCAGAATCAGCTGTTTGTTTCTCTGAACAATGGCTGGAATGAACAGCTGTAAACTCACAGCAAACCTCAAAACGAGCTGCAAATGCAATAATTAATCAAACTCCAACACATAAACAGAAAAAGAAAAATGCTACAGTCACAAAAAATAGACGCGTCCTGACATCCTGTCGTTACTGAGGCTCTGGTTCCACTTTATCTCCCATTTGTGGAGCAAGATGGCAGCATTTCTACTTGCTGTTGTTGTTCTAGTAGTGGCATTTCCCCTTTCCTGCTATTTCCTCTAGTTGCAGCATTTTATTTTTTTGCAGTGTGTGTGTGTGTGTGTTTTGGAGTTTGCATAGCTCGTGCGTTTGCAGCATGTTTCATCCTTTGCTGGGCATTTGCAGCTGTTGCCAACAGACATTTGACCTTTAACCCTGCAGCAGATATTTGATGAGTTCTATCAGATATCGACTGCTGATAATCAATACTTCATCATATTTCTGCTTCTGGTTTCCATTTCAAAACTATTTAGATCTGTTTTTTGAGCGACTTTGTTTTCTGAACATTTGATTTGTGCTCCTCCAGGTGAAATCATGCAGAAACAGTTTTAGAGAATCGCTCCTCTGTCCTGGTGAAACGGTGAAAATGGTTTTGGTCTCTTCCTGCTGCTCTGCACCTGCCTTCACAGTGAAAACAGAGTAAAACAGTTGAGTGCTGTTATTATCAGAGCTTCTGTTCTGTTCAGAGGTCAATAAGGCCAGTATCAATAACATGAGTCCTGTGATTATGGCTGATTCTTTCTAATACTTCATCCAACTGAAGTGGAAAATCAAAGCAGAGTTTCTGTTATTCAGTTTGACATTTTAAACGTTTCTAAAACAAATTGACTCCCAAAGATCAGCCTGACCTCGTGACCTCTGCGCTGTGCTGCACATGGAGCCGATTTGTTCTGAGAACAGAAAATATGTTCTTTTTATTGAATCACTGCCGTTATGACCTGAAAATGACAACAATTCAGTCCTGGTTTACAGCCACTTGTGTTTTACTCAGTTTAATTTTCCCTAAAATCCAAAACATAATTGTTTTGTTCAGACGTTGTGGAGTGTTCAGTGTGACTGAAGCATTTCTGTGAGTTTAGCCATTTAGACGATTGTGGGGACGGAGCTGCCTGAAGGACAAACCTCCACATTTAACGTGGGTTCTCCTTCCAGCCACATCGCCTGCAGGCTGCACTGCCTCAAATACCAACATGGAGCTGCACATCGCTTTGTACTGTTCACAGCTGCAAGCCAGACAGGAGCAGCAGCAACTGGTGGACACAGAGCCAGAGAGAAGGGAACGTAAAACCTGAAGGAAGCACTAAATCACTGAAGTCTAAAAGATTCAGAACAGCTGCAGATTTTTTATTATTTTAATTGTAGTACAGTATTGCAATAATCTTTAAGTGTCTTCTCATTGCTGCTTCAGTAATAAAAGTGAAGATAGAGCAGAACGCTTCTGGAGCCAGAATAATCAGAACAACTGAACATGCAGGAGGATCAGGGTTAGCATTGATGCTAAGCAGCAGGCATGTCTGAGAAACCTCAGACTGATCTGGACAGAAATCAAAATCTGAGCTTTTTATTAATTATTAGCATTTCTCTTTTACCAGTTTTCCTAAAATAATCTTTGGTACGATGTGGCACCACAGGAAACGCTGTCATTCAGATCTACTTGAGATGCATCAACACCTCCTGGATTCTCTCTGAAACATTGGATCAAACTGGGAAACCATAGCAACCGAAGATGTAAGCGTGCTGAATATTTTACTGGACTTGGTCCTGAAGCAGACAAGCTCTCTGACCTCACCATGTGAGAACAGCCAGCCAGCCAGTCAGTCTGCCAGTCAGTCTGCCAGTCAGTCAGTCTGCCAGTCAGTCAGTCTGCCAGTCAGTCTGCCATCTAAAGACACAATAATTGTTATACAAAATAACAAAGAAGTTATTGACAGAAAGGAACCTGGATTGACTAACTGGGAGAATTGGGATGATTTCTGGTTGGCCAGTTTGACTCCTGGGCTGTAGAGGTTTTCTGTTTTCTGGTTGATCTGCCCTGTCTGGCTGCTGTGCTGTTTGTTTCCAGTTTTTTCTGATGTAACACGTTAAGCAGTCGGTCAGAGGCGTTTAAAATTAGCATAGTTAGCATTTAGCTGCATTAGCACGATTAGCATTGAGCTGCATTAGCATTGAGCTGCATTAGCATGGTTAGCATTGAGCTGCATTAGCATTGAGCTGCATTAGCGTTGAACTGCATTAGCATGGTTAGTATTGAGCTGCATTAGTGTTGAACTGCATTAGCATGGTTAGCATTGAGCTGCATTAGCGTTGAACTGCATTACATGGTTAGCATTGAACTGCATTAGCATGGTTAGCATTGAGCTGCATTAGCATTGAGCTGCATTAGCGTTGAACTGCATTAGCATGGTTAGCATTGAACTGCATTAGCATGGTTAACATTGAGCTGCATTAGCGTTGAACTGCATTAGCATGGTTAGCATTGAACTGCATTAGCATGGTTAACATTGAGCTGCATTAGCGTTGAACTGCATTAGCATGGTTCGTATTGAGCTGCATTAGCATTGAACTGCGTTACATGGTTAGCATTGAGCTGCATTAGCGTTGAACTGCATTAGCATGGTTAGCACTGAGAGGGAGCCCAGTGTGACTCAGTGACAGCAGGTGGATTTTGCTGTCGACTGAATGTTTCTGTAAATTCCCAGTGAAACAACTGAACTTGTTTAAACGTGTGGCAGTTATGACCATCCTGAAGAGAAGGTCAGAGGTCAAAGACTCGATGCGCTGAAGTGGCAGCTGATGGAAACAGAGCTGAAGAGGTTGTGACATCAGACTCATTAAAACTTAAGATATTATTATGTTAAACACACACCGAGTGTGTGGCAGGCCTCAGTGCTGTCTGCCGGATGAATTATGCAGATCCGTCTCTTAAAGAGCCACACACTCTTTAAGAGAGTATTTTTACTCTCACAGAAACACTCCGGCTCGCTCTGACCGACCGACTGAGTGAGCGAAGCTGCTGCAGCTCTCCAGAGAGCCGCTGTGTGAAGCAGAGCTGCGCTGGAAGCCATTTTATTTCCTTCTTCTAAACTCATGAAGACCTGAGTTTATTCGACTAAGAAAAACCAACATCCAGCAAATGAATCTCAATGCCCACCACTTGTTTTCCTGCTCCTAAAATCCTGCGATATTTAAAAAGTAGAGCCTCCAGCTGTGAAGGAGGAACTATTAATCCCACAATGCTTTGCATTTACCACTTTCAGTTTAGCAGGAAGTGGAGTTCCACTGAATACATCAGGTTAGAAAAAACAATGCTGATCAGTTCTGCATCAACTTGCCCAGGAGGGCGGCGACAGAGAGACGAGGCGGGACGACGCAGACTGAACCCTGCATGCAGCCTGACGTCTGGTCAGCGTCCAGCTCTTAACCAATCAGAGTCACTGTGAACACACCTCCAGTTGTTCTAACACGTCTTCATCTTTTTCTATATTCATAAGAACGTTATGAATAGATTCTGCTGATATTAAAACTAATTAAAGGCAGCATACAAAATGTGTTTACAGTTCTTTAATAGGACTAATTATTCACGTTTATATTTGGTGTATTCCAAGTCTTTTCAATTAACTGAATGTTTTATTTAAAAGATTAATAATTTGCTTTATTAAACAGTGCAGTGAATGCCGCCGTGTTTTTATTGTCAGGAGTAAAAAAGCAGGATTGAGTTTATGAATGTTATGAAGTTGTATTTTGGAGCTTATGTGAAAATGTGGATTATATTTTTACATTTTCTTGCTGTCATTTCCGAATGATCATGTTCGGCTTCATGTTTATTTGTGGTTGAATGTTTGATGAGAGTCAGAGACGTTGGTTTCCCTCATCCTGTCCTACCATCCCACCAGAACCAGAACCAGAACCAGACCTCTGGTGTAAATGGGCCTCTGTCTCTCGCTGTCTTTCATGCGGCTCTGAGGGAGAAGCTTAGGCTTAGAGACTCAAACGGCTGAGTGAGGGATAATACGACCATTAAAGAGAGATGGAGACGCAGAACGAGGGAGAGACGGAGGGATGGAGCAGAGAGGGAATCAAAAGCAGGCGTTCATAAAAGACTTAAAGAAGTTGAGAGAGCAGAAAAATAATTCTTCTTACTGAGGTTTTAGCTAAAGTCTGCTGATATCTGCATCACTGGTGAGTGTAGGATTTGAACTGCTACGAGTTTAATGTTATTTATGCATCACAACAACAGAAAACAGAAAGAATAAAGAGGATAGGAATGGAGGGATGAAGGAGAAACGGAGCAGCAGATCTGCAGATCCAGTCTTCATTCATCCAACCTGCAGATTCTTTGCGTCAGAAAAACGTTTCTAAATGTGCAGACGACCTTTTTGAAGCATAAATGCTTCAGACCGGCAAAAACATTAAAACATTTTTAATTCAATAGATACATTTTAAATGTCGATTCTTTAACTTCACAGAGGAGGAATCTATTCTGGAGCCAGTTTAAGGTCAGCTCAAACTTCCTCAACTTTATCTACCAACCAGACTTTGACTAGGACACTCCTGAAACACTTAAACGCTCCTTGCACCAAACTGATGGTTGAATAATCTGGATAACAGATTACAAACAAATATCATTCAAAAGTTTAGCAACAAAAAGAGTTTTAGGATTAAAAATGTTTGTTATTTTATCAATATGTAGTTTCATTAAAATACAATTAATAAATCCAGAACCTGCAAAAGCCCTGATTGAAGATTCACTAATATTAAAGAAAATAATCTACATGAATAAATTCATTGCTTTTGTTTGTTGTAGAATTCACCATTAAAATGCAAATAAAAAAAACAGAAAATAAAATAAAGAAGTGAATAAAGAGAGCAGAGTCTTAGTGAATTAAACGGTTCCCGTTCCAGATGCTGGTCGCTGTCTGGTTTCTCTTCCTGGTGTCAGGACCGCGGCCCCCCGCTGGCGGAGAGCAGAGGGACGAACCATTAGCAGTCCGGCTGAGCACTGACTGCTGCATCTGAGCAGGCCTCCCTGGACAGTTGAAGGTCAGTGAAAGGAGAAGAAACAGCATCACTTGTGTCAGTCAGGAGAGGCGCGTTCCCGACAGGAAGGAGGGCGAGCTGGGAGGAAGTCACAAAACAAGGCGGAAAAGAGAGAGAGCAACGAGAACAGATGATAAATAATTGATCCGCCGCTGAGCAGAGCTTTTAAAGAGCGACACCGTCACACCGCAGCACTCCACACAGCGTAACCCAGATAAATCTGTTTGAACAAATGTTTGCTTTGCTGCTTGTTCCTTCTGCCGGGTTCATCAGACAGCGATCCAACATGGCCGAAAGCCTCTGGGAACCGGGGGGAGGAGCTGTTCTTTTCCATTTCTTCTGGCCTTTTATGCACAGAGCGACCTGGTAACAAGCTACACACACCGACATTCAAACATCTGGATGATGGCTGATGACGGAATCATCTGTTGATTCATGAGCCACATTGTTTACGTGGTTAAGTTCAGTGTGAATGAAAAAGTATGAATTATTATCACACCTTCATCCAGTGGATCCGTTTATCCTCCGGTTAAATGTAGAAACCAGGAGCTTCAGTGGAAACAGACAACAGTCAGACAAAACGACGACAATAAAACCTCCTGACGGTGGGTTTGTCACAGGAAGTGTGTGTGTGTGTGTGTGTGTGTGTAGAGAACTTTTACTCAAAACAAAACAGCAAAAGTTTGAGTAACTGCAGGTGATGTTCAGTGAGACCCTGACAGGAATGTTAGGTCTTATATCCTTGTGTGTCAGTGAGGCGTTGGGTGTGGGTCGGCCCGGCTGATGATCAGGTTACAGAACCATCAGAACCCACGGTTCTGATGGTTCTGGTTCTGGTTCTCTGACTGAATGTTTTTCTGACTGAAAACATTCAGTCAGAGCCCCATCCTGTCTGATCTTACATCAAACAAAAGGTTTATCTGCTGGTTGACTCCAGAGGGCTGGATCCAAGCATATCCATGGAAAGTTAAGTGGAAGGAAAAAGTGTAGAAAAGATAATGGAAGGTGATTAACTGCTTTGAATGGATTGTGGAATAAAATTCATTCCAGAGTTTGATGGAGATTCATGATGTCTGGACTTCAGCTGGAGAACTTTAGGAACCAGGACACTCAGACGGATCCAGAACAGGGACTACATCCTGAGACAACAGAACCATCACTGGTCCAAAGTTCTGCCATCAGATGAAAGAAAATGTTCAAATTTGTCTAAAGATCAGGTCCGAATGAAACGGAGCGGCTCCGATCATAGAAACGTTTCTGCGGTCCAAGCAGCCATTTTAGACACTGTTTGGTTTTCCATCAGAACCCGGTACCGGCCCACACCGCCAGCGATGGGATCATGAAGCGGAGATTCCTCCACAACAGAGACTGAAACCTGCTGAGTCATGCATCGGACTGACAGGAATGAAAACTTTTCTTTTCTTTGCTGCAGAAAAACAAATGCAGACAAACGTGCAGCAGGAGGAGAGCGGACAGGTGCAGGCGGACGGCGATCAGAAAGCGACCGGCTTCGTTAAACTGTCAGGAAAATCAGTACACAAGCAAAGAGTTTGGTTCAGTTTTTCCTGATTCAAGTCTTCTACAAACATCTTTCACCCAGTTCGTAACTGACCCACAAGTTTCCTCCAAGCTGTCCGCCTTCCTGACGTGAGAGATGCTTGGTGTCACAATCTGGACGCTGCCATCATTCATTTCATTCACTTTTATTTTTCCACCGCGTGCAGCGATGCAGAGCGCGTCAGAGCGGCGAGCTGAGCAGATTAAAGCTACACAAATCAATGAATAAATGTTTCTATAATCTAGTTTATTTAGTTCTACAATCTGTTCTGCGTCATCTGAAGCCATTTCACCACCAACAGATCTGATCCTGGAGCATTTAGGAGTCTGAACAGTTCCACCAGAGGATTTTTACTGCTGTGTTTTCATTCCAGGCAGCAGGTGAACACCAGCACTAAGGATCTGGGTGGGGACAGGATGTGATGAAAAAGCAAAGAGGTGACAGGCAGCGGGTAGCAGAGAAAATGTTTAAAAAAAGAAAAGCTGTGGGAGAAAACAGACGAGACAAAGAGCAGGCAGCCAGTCAGAGAGACAAAAGAGAAAACAGAAAGTCTGGAAGAGGAAAACAGGAGGATGAGAGGAATCAATCAGCCTGAGCCTGATTAGAGCATCCTGCAGCGGAGCGGGAGTCTTCATCGATTCGCTCCGGTCCTCTGGCTGCTGCAGCGTGAAGTGTCCATGACTTCCCCAATCACTGAGCAGAGACCTTCCTCTGTCAACAGCTTCCCTAAAACCCTCCAGCAGATCCGGGTCTGACGCCTGAGAGAAGACAGGAAGACGAGCGACAAGGAGGAGAGAGCCTGGCTTTGAGTGTTGGGGAACAAAGTGACAGTAAAATAAAGAAAAGAGTGTGAAAAGGAACCCAGACCAGCAGTGAACGTGAAAACCTCTCTGTCTTTGGACAGACGTGCTGCAGCAGAGCGGGACGCTGTGGCTGGACCCTGACATGCTGGTCTGGTCATAACGTCGTCAAGGTAACATCAGACATGTCGGTTTTTACAAGTCCACGTCTCAAATGACTGAAATAAACATTCTTTCATCAAATCCACATCTGGTCACCTGCTGCTTTGCTTCAGGTTGGCATCCAAACCCTGAATTATTTATCAGTTATAAAACTAAATCAGCACTGATGCCCTTTGAAAAATAATAATGTTACATTTCTGCTGAGTTAACAGGTTTATCCTGGTCTTCATGTTGTTCCATTCATTATGCCACTAAATCTGGTTTGGAGCGTTTTCTTCTGCTTATTTTTAATAATATTGGGACATCATTTTCCCAATAACTTTCCATCAGTTGCTGATCAGAAGCTCTGCTGATCCACATCTTTTGCTTCTGCAGCATCTAGAGTCAAAAAACAAAAAAGGAAATAATTATTCAGCAAAATACCAAAACCTGATTGTTCTTGGTAAAATAAATAAATTGTTTCCTTTAAATCTTCTTTTAGAATGAAAACTTATTTTAGCTGAACTTGGTCTAATCCTAGAAAACTGCTGACATGAAAAAAATCCCCAAAAAATGAATTTCATTGACAAGGTGCAAAAACCATTTTTCATTTCTTAGCTTCGATTCTCATTTCTCTGGATTTTACCTGATTACTATTCATGGGACTCGGACCCGGTTCTGAAGGAGCCTCATGGAAACTAACTGGATTTTTACTCAGTTTTCCTCCTGATGGAGACGAGTCAGCAGATTTCCTGAGGTGAGTCGGCAAATTTCTGACCGCCTTCTGCATCCGTCACCGGCAGACGTCTGTCACACACACACACACACACATTTATCATCTCACTCCACCATGGAGTCACACAGGACAGAGCAACACACACACACACACCCAGACATGGAGTCCTGGACTCAGACAGCTGTATCCATCACTCAGCCGGTCCAGTCGCAGCAGCAGTCACCTTCAACTGGTTTCTATTAGCAAAGCCTGTCGGCTCCCATCCTGGGCTTTTATTGTGAGGTAAGACGAGTTTGTCTGGACAGATTTCTTTATTAATCTTTCATTTTTCTCCTGCAGACTGGCGGCCGGGGATCTGGATCGTGTTTCAGCTGAAGATAGACGGGCGGTAAACGTCCCACATTTAGATTTTATATTCCTCTGTGACGGATGTAACGTCTTTACCATTTATCTCTATGTTTTGAACTTTCAATTAAATTATTTTTGCTAAATTTCTCATTTAAAAAACTTCTTAGTGTGACAACAAAATAAAATAAATGTTTGAAGAAATCAGGAAGAGAAGTGCAGACGCATCACAGCTCAGTTACACAAACAATGATCGTACAAGAGAAAGACGCTGGTTGTCATGGTTACTTGTTTCATAAATCAGAGCTGATGGTATCACTGCAGTGAATTTTATAACTTTATTTTTACATGTCTGTGTTGTTGTGTTTCAGTTTTAAAGACCCGTCTTGTTGGGAAACAAATATTTGATTAAAGTTTAGCACATTAAATCTTCGGCTGCTTTCCCGCCGTTAAAGACCCGCTTCACTCTGACGGGAGAAAACACAGCTGCAGCAGCAGTCTGGACTCTCCTCAGGTTCCTGCACATGTTCGCTCAGCACAGCCATGTGCTGCAGACGCTGCAGCAGACAAAGACGCTGCAGCAGACAGACGCTGCCGTAGATGCTGCAGCAGGCGCTGCAGCAGACAAAGACGCTGCAGCAGACAGACGCTGCCGTAGATGCTGCAGCAGACACAGACGCTGCAGCAGACAAAGACGCAGATGCTGCAGTAGACGCTGCGTCATGCTCAGATCCATCTGAAAGGCCTCGGGACTCGAAGGCTTTGTGTACCATAAAAACATCACAGAACATACAACACTTTATCACATTATTCCAGAAAATTAACTTCCACACTATGTCAGACACTTTACGTGGAACATGTTTTTCTCTTCCAACATTTCCTTTTTAGTTTTGCTCCAGCTTGTAGCTCAAAGCAGCCATTTTTGTTTCCATGTCTAAAAGAGAAACAGAGCAGCTGAACCTCCAGGCAGAAGAATCTGAAGTGACGACGTGACGCCTGAAGACAGAACTAAACCCAAGACCAACCATGAACTGACCAAGCGATCCTGAAGCCTCCACCTGCAGTTTGACTCCATAAAGTCAGTTATTTGGTGATTTATGGTCTCAATCAGGAGGAGCCTTGGTTTGGAGACTTAGCAAACTGGCCCCATGGCAGGAATTTAAAAGCAGTCTATGGTGAGGCCTGTGTGTTTGGTAAATTACCAGTTTAGACAAAAACAACTTCCTCCCAACATGACATCTAACATAGTGTTGGAGAACTGTGCAGTAGTTATGCAAGTCTCACTTTTCTCCACATCAGTCTGGTGTTAGCTTAGGGTAACTGAACCTCAGTGATCCAGCTCTCATGAGCTGCAGCTAGCAGCTCATGAGAGCTAAGGATGTCTGCTGTGCATGGACTCGCCGTGACTCACCGTTCCACACAGTGTGTCTGAGTATTCCTGCTAAAGCTAAAGGCTTTAGCGTTAGCATGAACATTTTGGCGTCCTCTTCCCTCAGCATGTTTTTCACCCTCCAGTCTTCAGCTCTTTGCTTCAACAATGTCTCTGCTGAATCTGAGGCCACATTATTATCAGCAACCAAACCTAATAATTCAAACATGATGGAACAATAAATGACTGTGAAAATGATAGTTTTATGTAGGATCAGCTGACCCGCTCCTGACCCGCTGGTTCTGCAGTAATGAGGCTTCCTTCCCTCTGAGCAGCCCAGATACCTGTGAAGCACAAACAGAGTAAAGCGTCAGTGTTTGTGGCTGAAGTCCTCGTGGTGACCGTCTCACTGCCTGTTCGCGTTTGTCTGAGGCCGCAGCTGATTGGTGCTTTGGGGCGGCTGGATGTCAGCAAAGATTCAGATGATTTATCTCTAAATCTCCTGAAAATCTGCTTCCGACGCACCTGAGGCTGCAGGAAGAGCTTTATGCTCCCCGACAAGCGCACCCACGCGCGGATATGCAGCCCGGCACAGCGGCGCGTCCAGAACCACAGGCAGGACATCATTAGGAAGCAAGTTAAAACTATTTCCAAATGTTATAGGTTTGAATCTGAAGGAAACATGTTAGTCTGATGTTTACGAGTTGATAATGAACCATAAATTCTCCCTCAGAAAGAAAAGACTTTCGTTGATTTTACCATTTTTGTAATGGATTATTTTCTGTCCCTTTTTGCCACAATCATAAAATGAGATGGTGATTAATAACTGGAGGTAACAGAGGATTTCAGCAGAAACAGGAGTTATGAATAAAGGACAATAAACATTAAGCCACAAATATCAGCAAAAACAAAATGATGAATTATGCCAATACCTGTAAATTAAATAATATTTTCTCTTTGATGATTGAGTTTAGCTCATTTTCTCCTGTCTGTTCTGGTTCTAATTTAATTTCTGTTTTAATGTTGGGTGTTTTTTCTTTCTGCATATTGAAGAAGCTTTTATGTTGGCCCTCAGATAAGTGGCTCTTATGTTGGCCCTCAGATAAGTGGCTCTTATGTTGGCCCTCAGATAAGTGGCTCTTATGTTGGCCCTCAGATAAGTGGCTCTTATGTTGGCCCTCAGATAAGTGGCTCTTATGTTGGCCCTCAGATAAGTGGCTCTTATGTTGGCCCTCAGATAAGTGGCTCTGTTGGCCCTCAGATAAGTGGCTCTGTTGGCCCTCAGATAAGTGGCTCTGTTGGCCCTCAGATAAGTGGCTCTGTTG